>JASANE010011150.1:0-57537 GCA_030248225.1 Trileptium ribeirensis
TGTAGGATAATTTTTTTAGTTCATTGCAGAATAACTGGCGCTGGTCACAGATGAATGCTGCTCGGACTATTACAATTCTGGTGGTTTGACAGACTTAAATATTAGACCTAACTCGGCTCAAATTTGCACTTTCGAATGTACCGCTAAATATTTAGGTATTTATATTAACGGAATAGTCTAGCCACTCTTACATTAACGACTAATATACTTTTTGACTGCAGGAACATTCTGCAGCTCATCGTCGAACCACAAGGTTATACCGAAGTTATCTTCGAGTAGATTCAAAGGTCAAACGACGGAAAAGTTCTCATTGGTCCTTTGGATCGTAAATTTATAGCTACTTGGGCAAAACCTTACTAAAATTTTAATCCTAGATGATTCAGTGATGAGCTTTAGCAATGACGGACATGATATCCGTTTTCAATATCGGTTGAGCCCTGATTCTCAAGGCTATTCTTTGACAGTTACTCATGTCTTAAGATCAACATGATTCTTATATATGCCTCCGACTCGTAAACGGTAAAAGACTGGCTTGAACCGACCACATCACTATAGGATGTCGGACAAGTTAGTAGAACCCACAACTATCAAATTTTCTCAATAATGATTAGACGTTTTCCTTGGAGCGAATTGTCCGTGGCGTTCAGAGAATGAGGTTGGGCTTGATGGAGTTCTCTGAGTTTCGGATTGTAGCTCGTTTTTGAGAAGAGCTCAGTTTCGAGTTATTTGGCAAGGACTTACATTTTGTTCACCATAGGTGCATATTTGCTCATTTCTTTGAGGGTATTTGTGTTAGTTTCTCTAGTTTATCAACTGTGGTAAATTTGATAAATTATGAGAATTTCTTAATAAATTAGTGTGTTGAACATTTTTTAGTAGCACGCAGACCAATCTATGACCTCCAAGCTCATTTGTTCAAAATAAACTAGGTCCCCAGGGATATCCTAAGAAATTTAAGCTTGCAAAGATAAAATAAATATTTCCAAGCGACTAACGTAGATAGATTTTAGTACTTGTCTTTAGTATTGCATTCCAATGATTTAGCGTTTACAATTCTTCCGAAATTGAGGTCCTTCGGTTCAACATTGCGCTATAATTGACCTTTTTATAACTCAGCTCCAGTTCCTTTTCGATACTGACAGCTACAGTAATATCTTAAATTTCTGGTTAAGTTCAGTCTAAATATCTTGAGGTCATCTTCTTAGAAAAAACAAATTTCAACCCTATGAGCTTAGGATAGATATATCTCGACTTCCATGACAAGCAACGGTTCAGCTCAGTCGTAAACAAGTCGAGGAAGCATCAATCTTTAAAGACGCTCCAACAGGACACTTTAAAAATTTCGGCAGCCTTCAAACACAACCTCTCACCATCAAGTTCTGACTGAAGTTTTTGCCTTAAATTTTCATTTCAATTTGTGTGATGTGAAGAACTAATTCAACATGTAAGATGGCACCCTGGAAAAGTTAGTTATAGCTTTAAGATAATCTGCATGGAGCGGTTGCACGTAAGCTCATACCGCCGTTAATGTGTTTAACTTGAAGCATAAGTTGATTTGAATGAGTCTAGGCAAGCTATTGACTTGAGAACTTATACGGATTCGCCATTTCATTTTAACATATTCACCTAATTTTGTTGTATTACAACCTAACATACTAAGGAATATATATGACATCAATGAAACAGTTCAATTTGATTATACCAACAATACTAGTACAAAGTTTATAACATTGGTTACACAAAGTTTCATGTTGAAGATCCACTTTAGGCATTTTTATGAGTGTTAATTTTATGTTAACAAAACTCAGTTCCTTTAATATTTTGTCACTAAAGTATATCGTTAAAGAAGGACACACGGGACACGTATTCCAATCTTCGTCTGTTAGCATTTCCAGACGATACATCAAGAGGTGATGCTTGACGTTTCAATGAACATTTTTTGCCAATTCAGAGACGAAAATAACTTGAAAATTATAACTCAGAATCCCCTTTGATACATTCAAATGTATCAATAAATTTGCAGAATAATTTAAGGAAGAAGTTGGCTTGCTATTAGGGACACTTGTGTTATTACTATCGTCAGAAAACTATTGTAAATGTTAATTATTTTATCAACGAGCCTTATGAATTTACGCATCAAGATCGGAAATTCAATAGGCCCGGAAACTTGAGTGTAAAATGTGTAGGACGGAACTTCATAAATGCTTTCTGGATAAAAGAACAGATCGGGCTAACATTCTAATTTTCAATACAAAGTTACAAAATGATTTAATTTCTCTCAATCCAATGGCTGGGACCGAGTTAAATTTTTCGGACAGTCATTGATATATTGAGCTACAGAATTTATCGTGCTCAATCTATTCCAGTAACATTCTTTGGACTTACGTTATTTTCTATAGAGTTCATGCATAATCGGGAAATCAAGTATTACATTGTAGATTGTCACTGCACGTGACATAAGTTTTTGCTCGCTTTGGGAGTATTTCAATGTTAAGAACCTTGCCTAACTTGCTCTTGTCCTACGAAATTATGTGAACCCTGAAAAGAAATTGAAAAATTAGAGCTAAATTTTCTGAGACCATTCATATTGATGAATTTTGAAAAACTTTTGTTGAAACTTTTGCCTAAAAAAACTTTATAAAAACTTAATTCCCAAATTAAGGCACTCAGGGATCTTCCCTTATTGCCTTCATGAAATTTCGCAATTCTGTATGAGCTATATCAATATTATACATATCTGGTGTGATTCAATAATTCAGGTATGACATAGTAACGAAGCTACCAGAGGTCACATACATGCATAATATGTTTTTGTTTCCGAATCTTGTCATGAAATCTCACGTGGCTTGCTTTGACCAAAAGTTATGACTATATAGCTCATGCATACACATGAATCCTTGATGTAATCATCTGTGATCGCCAACACTGCCCTTTCTGATTTTCACACAATAATCATGGAACAAATCATAAAACTCTGCCAATTTTACAAAAGAAACAATTCATATCAGGCATATTATAATAATAAACTAAAAACCTAGGTAAGTCAAAGCAACCTGCTGCCTTATTGGGTCATTCTACCTTTTAGAGAACCAAGTCAAACCAATTAAGATTTTTCGTAAAGCGTGCGCTGAATTTTGTTTACGCTTAAATTCTTTGAGTTTTTCTTTTTCTTTCCTTGGTAGACTCGATGACTCGCGTAGGGGATTCCATGGTGTACGTTACTAGAATCTAGTATCCTCGCTGGACAACGTTGCACCAATAACTCCGATAAGGAAAATTTCCAACGACAAGTTCTTCAAAAGCGCGTTCCTCTATCCACCTAGCAACACCGCACGAAAATTGTCGGACATAGACGAAGCTTTGCAAACAGAACTTTATCAAACAAAAAACAAAAACATAAGAAAAACAAAATTAGTAAGCATACTAAATAAGCAAGATGCCAGTGGTCGACAAACCGGACGATTTACTCGGAAAAATATACGGACTGACTCCATTATCAAAAGTGTTAAGGTCCACTTCACAACTTTTGGTAAAACTCCTGATAGCCTCTTGATTCTAAATTGTTTAATTGTGACGGTGAAGTAGCGAAGCTTATCCCTAGAAACCCGACGCAGTAGGTGGTCAGCCAGTAACATTTAGTGTACAACGAAGCTCATTCTAGAAGCTTCTACACTTTTAACCAATAATCAAAATTTTCTCTTTTTTTCTACAGAAGAACTTGTCAAGTTCAATCGGAGTACACCTAGATGACATAAATTCTTATAAATGGCGAGCATTCATGTTCCTAAGATGTCAATTAAAAGAATTCGCCATACGATCTGCTCTCGACATAATAACAACAATATAGTGCAATCTATAATATATCAACACCAAAATCCAATACATACATACATATACTTATATAGCTATTTTCACGGCCAACAACTTAAAAAAACTAAAGCTTTTCTTTTGGGATGCCCATTTGTATAAGGTTATTCTTTTGAAATTTGATGCCCCAAAACTTGTTAAATGCATACACGAATACTAGACAACTGCCTGCAGCTCCATAGCAATAATGTAAGTAACCTAATGAACAAAGCTTTTCATGAAAAAAAATGAAAATTTTGGTTATATTTCTGACCGTAAAACGCATTGAGCGTTTGTTGCGGTCCGTGGCTAATCCCATTCTAACTTCCGTTGTTGAATTATGTTATCACCAAGTATATAACCACGTATCTGCACTTGTATGTGATAATATTTAAATGATACTATGCCCAACTACCGATGGTAGTTATGAATAAATCCACTACGAAGCAACAGTTCGGAGTATCAAACATGTTAGATATGTAGTACTCCTTACGTTGTCAAATGATTATTTTGCAGATTTCGTCACAAGATTGTTAAATTATATCAGAACCTCTCACGAGTCCATGATGAAATTTTGCAGAATAGTGTGACGCTCGGTCATATTTATGTATGTTCCCTTATCCACTAATGCGGTGTTCACGTTATAATGTCCACAACGTTTGGAACCTATATACACCACACAGTGCCAGGCAGACTGTTGATAACACAGTGTCTTAGACACCTCCATGTTTTTAATAATTTTTTTCAAAGGTAGCTAGTTGCGCGTATTGCAACATCTCGACAGTGTTAGGCACACCGTGTCTTCTGGCAGTTTTATAGACAATGTTCGGAACTATTTGAGCAATGTATATATGTGCTAGATACAAATATCGTAAATTTAGAAAAAACTACTCATTGCAGTTGACTAATAAGCCGCATTAGCTACAGACGGCGTCCGTTATAGTAAATTCGCGCCAAATTGGTAGCTAAGGGTGTGTACGACACTGTCATGAAAAAATGTAGTCGCTAGGGTGTATGGTACACCCTCGGCAATTGATTTACAGTATGGCTGTCATCCTAACTGTCTATACGGTAGGGTCGCCACTAAAGGGGGACAAAAGTTCCAAACAGCGGCAACATTACAACGTGAACGTCGCATAAGGCGCTTCCTTTTGGGTTCCCCTTCCTGCACCGAGGTCACAGTTGAGGTAGACTTTGAGGTTCTCACGGGGGAATCGTTTTACGCCAGCATTCATTTGGACGGCATTCCTCACATCGATAATAATCAATGGGATTAGAGGAAGAGCAGCATTTACCGATAACTCATATTGCCGCGTTAATCTTGTTATTACTAACGACTTAATAGCTAGTACCGCTAAATGAACTTTGATTGGTAGTACCTACATAATTTGTGGGATATAAGCTGAGATACGGTCACAGCTTCAGATAAGACAAACAACGTAATACCAGGCATATATTACACTCTTCGACAAAATTTTATCATGGACTCTTAGTGCCTCCGCCTGGAGTTTCATTGCATTTAAATAGCCTTTGTTAGTATCGCTGAGCAGACTTGCCATCTGTTATCTGAAGGAATCTTTTGGCGCTAACAAAATTGAAAGCCATTTTACCTGCGTCGGACGCTCCAAATATCGATTAATTATATCGAACGTGTGTATTCCCAAAACCGACACGAGTCCGACGAATACAGCGACCCATAACAGTCGTAACAAAACGTAAGGCGTATCGATAACTTGCGGCAGTCCGTGTAAAGTTGTCGTGGACAGAAATTGTTTACTGATTGCAATTTTCGTGCTTTGTTTATCGGTTGGTTTCATGCTGCTGACGGCTACAAACGTTTTATTACTAAATGGACCACTGAAACCGTGGAATAAAACATTAACGATGATTTATCATTGTTTGTAGGCCTATGCACAACATTATGCGTCGCTCCACATTCAGAGCGTTTACAACGATTGTTTTTTGTCAAAATCATGAACTAAATTGTGCAAAAGTCGTGATTAAAATTCTACCGTCGGTATCCGCAGCTTAACGAAGGCAAATCTGAGCTGCATGAACTAGTCAGCAAGAAGTTGGTGTTTTATCGACACAATTTATATAAGAATTTTAGCACTTTTCTCATCGCTTGTCAAACAATACGTAATCTTGGTAAAATAAGATTAAACAACTTGAATATGTAATAAAAATATATAATTTGGTAGCACTTTTGTCCTAATCCTAGTCCCCGAACGAACGTTCTTGAACAACTGTGTCTCCGTTTTAAAAAGCTGCAGTACTGATACCGCTGCTGATGCATAGCGCTAAAGCCAGATGAAAAAACACACATTTAGATGCACCCCATTCCACAGCATATGTCGAGAATAGGGAATAAATAATTGCAAAAACATATTCTAAAACGGCATAGTAATTCTCTACATATACACAAATGACGTCTAATTTAGAATTTTTAGGTTGAAATGGCGTCTTGACTATTCATGTCATCGCGAAAGAAATTCCATTCAAGATCACACATATCGTAAAACTTTGGGCAAAACAGATACAATCACTGCCATGTTACAAATACTAAAACGGAAATTTGTAGTAATTTTAGCCGTACAATTCGATTTTCACGGTTGAACTTATTCAAAAGAGGCAATAGCAACAATTAATGAATGAAATGAATTGTGGGGCGTATTTGGGCGTTTACAACTTATTATAGCAACTATTTTGCGTGCACACATATAAATCTTTCTATATATTGCAGTAGACCAATACCGTTTTCAAAAAACCAAGAGGAAACGCTAAGTATTATTTTTCGCTACTAAATAGAATTGTTTTGCCGTGAGACAGATTATCATATTTTATGGTTATTTGCACTAACGTAGAATTGCATTACGTAGACATAGATACTAAACGACTCGGTAGGGGAATTCCCAACTACCGTCTAAATTGAGCTTTAATAATGCTTGAAACGAGAAACAAAAAGATAAAGCATCAAGCAAACCAGGGATCGAGAAATTTGCCTAAGGGACAAATACCTATCGACAAATATGTAATAATTTGACAACGTATTAACCGCCACAATATATATATATAGTTCTGAAAAGAATAGATATTCGTTTGATCCGTACACTTCGCTACCTTCAGCTTGGACATAGCCAAAAGTAGTAAAAGCACACTAGTGGACAATATCTTTGCGGAAGTTTAATATAAACGGCAATCTTTTATTTCTGAAAAGCTGCTGGTTTGGTACAAAGTACAAAAAATTGCGTATGTTCTCTCGAATTTGCTGCAGTAAGGACTCAATAATAATAATCGGGAATACTAAGCGCATCAGTGGGCGAAATCCCAACGACCGCGAGAATTCAACTTTAATTTTACTGTCATGTGAAAAACAAAAATGAGAACAAACAAAATACGGCACAACTGGAAGCCTAGCTATGTAACAAACAAGCAAAGGGATACTTAGTACTGCAAGATATAACTAAAAACGCATGGTTGAAATTTAGTTAGACTGTCGGTGTGACACCTTCGGCCGAGAAATAGCTAAACATGGTTGAAGGCAATACTATCGGACTATATACGAAATAATATAGCAACATATCCTTCTTTTCTATAAAGCTGTGGGCTTGGTATAAAATTACACATTTCTCTAATTAAGTGCACTAAGGACCCAAAGGGAGTTTTAGGAAGTATGACTAGGTGAGTAGATAATCCCTAATTTTTTTGTCACGCACATGTGGAAAAGACCACATTGACTATACTGCGTTGAAGAAAATTGCCACAAATGTACCATTCTGTAATAAAACGTAGCAAATCGTACTTTATATATACAGCTTTTGTTTTATTTACGTTATATTAATTAATATATTTTAATATCTAAAAAAATACATACTTATTTCAGATTTTACGCAACTTATGATGTGTTGATGTGGCATCTAATATCATCTTTGAACGATTCGTAGGTGACGCAAACCCTTACTTATTTATAACATGTGGAACACAGTAAACCCCATTTTGATAAACTGGTAGCATGTCGCTCCCGTTACCGTTCAATTTGTGCCTTCAAAAACGTGCAGTATTAAACGTTTTTCTACGAAACAATTGGGTTTTTAAAAAGTAAAATCATTTTCAATGTTTAATACAAACGAAGCGTTGCGACGGCACAACGTTAATAATATATATGTTTAATTGTCATATTGCACAATAATTTTGTTAACGCTTTTAAAACCACGTTGTCGTACATTTCAATGTGTACAACTCAACGTGTATAAATTGGTTAAACAGAATAAACCCCAATTAAAACAATATGTCTGACGCTATATTCGTCTGACACAGATACAGGATTACTGTACAACCATGAACCTAATACCAATTAGGAGTATGTGCCAGACAATTTCAGCTTATAATTGGCCACAGCGATAAATCTCAAATTGTTGATAAATCAAAGGAATACTCATCTAATTAGGCAAATAGACTCATGGGGAAATGGACTTTGATCAGAAATATATACCATTTAGAACTGATTCGATTTATCTATCCAAATTAATGTCGATGTATAATTGGTTTTAGATGCATTAACAGTAATTTAGATGCAAGTTAATTGCAGTTCTCCAGGTAGATTAATACCCGTTGTTGTTTTTGGAAACACATTGTTTACGCTGTACAGTTCATTATCAGCCAAAAAAGCTACTGCTCACAATTATAATTGTCACAAATGATATCTGCAGAACAATTAATTATCGACATTACACATCAACTTATTATATCCACAATTAAAGCTATATTTGGGTCATTTCACGAAACGATGTACTTTTGAAACACCACTTTTTGAAGTCAAAATGAAACGTTTTCGAATGTACAGTGTCTAAACCCCTTCCGATGTAAAAAACCCTGAATTTTTCGAATATCGAGGTCTCTATGCAAAACGAGCTACCTGAAACCTGCTACAGGGGTTGGAAAGGGCCCCCCTGGGGGTCGAATTTTAATCCGAAATAAGTCATTATTCTGTAGTGTTGACGGAGTGACACGCGAACCATGGTCTGTTTTTATGAAAGTCCATCCAAAATGGTCCTAGTCAAGCCATTTGGAGCACTTGCGACCTAAAATTGATGCTGCTAGGGCATTATTGGGGTTAAAATCGACCAATTTAGAACAAGCCTGTCGCAGAAGTTTTTTTAGCGCAACGGAGACAGCACCTACAGATACCATTTTATGCTCACAAACCAACCATGAGCGGGGGACGTCTGAGAAAAAATTTCAGGCAGATCCTTAGGCCTTGTAAAAAATGGCACCCCGATATGTTGAGTCGGGGGGGGGGCCACACCTCAGGCCGGGGGGGGGCTACACCTAAGGTCGGGGGGGGGGGCTAAACCGCAGGTCGGGGGGGCGAAACCGCCGGTCGGGGGGGGGGGGGCTACAGCTTCCTACAACATGCAACGCGCCAAACTTTAGCTACTTCTATACATTCTAGATGTAAGCTGGTGTAAAACAAATACAATTGATCTATGACCAGTTTACATTTAAGTGATGATACCAAGGACAATGCGTGTAATAGATGTGCGGGCAGGCAGAAGGTTTCCTAGCTGCCCAGTTAACAGCACGGCCCCATCATATCATAGTGCAATGATGATGAACTTATATACTAATATGATTCTTGCGACCTTCGATTACTTTTATTATACATGCGGTCGGGGGGGGGGCTACAGGTCGGGGGGGCTACATTTTCATTAAAAATTTTTAATAGATGGGTCGATTCTAGTGGTGCTTTACTATGTTTATATCCGGCCTATTGTAAGACTGTATGCTAAATTTGGCTTTTTTAAATTTAAGTTTGGTCAGGTCGGGGGGGGCTACATTTTGCATACCCCATTTTTGGCATTTTATGACCTTCGACCTCATAATGAAATAACACATGGACAGACGCTGATATTGTTTTTTTTCAATAACACCTGTACTGATTGCGATTACCGTTATATAGCATTTTTGGCGCTAGTGCACTTTTACGTTATTTACCAGCGTCTGAAAGCTGCCAGATTTGACCTTGGTCGGGGGGGGGGGGGCTACATGTCACGAAAAAAATTTTCGGAAGCTTGACGTCAGCTGCAGTGTCGATGCTTACTCCCAAGTTTTTCCGGAAAAATTAGCAAATACCAATGGATCACAGTGAAATGAAAAACACATATATGTATCACGTGCTAGCGATACGGCGAACGTTTATATTAGGACATGTGTTTTTGGCTTCATTTGACCAACCCGGGTTGAGGGCCTCTGGCTCCTGCTATGTTTGGGGTACAGAGGTCCACCATACCTCGTTATGATCGTCGGATATGCTATTACTACATCTCACAGCGACATTAAATTTCCTTACAAAAGACTGGTGGTATGGGCCAAAAAGTGCCGATGTAGCCCCCCCCCCCGACTAAAATGACATGGTTTCGTGAAATGACCCATTTATATAAATTACCTTATTGTTCATAGATGCTCAAGGTGTGACGGCTTAGGGTCAGCTGATTGTTTTGGCAGGGTCCGGGTGCACTGTGTGAGGAAGAAGAGCCAAGGTTAACCAAAAATTTTCCATCATCTCATAAAGTTTTCACCGTGTTTCCGCGTTCTCCACAATTTTGTTTTAAAATTTATGTAATTTTACTAAACTAGCTAAAATTGTCCGTGCCGTAGGGTGATGGCTGAGGAACGTCAGAGTAAAATTATAGCTTAAAGGGTTCGACCTTTCCATTGTAAGCTCCCTATATTAACACGGGTTATTAATGGGTATCATATAAAGTCACTTTGACTACGAGTTTTCACTATTAGCTAACCACTGCTACTATTAATCTTGTGTTCAACGACAAGGGACATCCCGTAATTTTTAGTATATATAAAGTATTAATATTTTAGAATATTGTAGAACAATATTTTAGCACATTTTAAAAAAGATGGCGAAGTTATGTAATTTTTAGCGCTTTTAAATACAATCAATGAAAGCGGTTGTATCCATTGTTGACATTTGTCGTGAACGTTTCCAGTAATTTCATAACATGTGTTGAAGATAAATCGATACGAAATTCATATTTATAACAGACCAAAACTTACATTTTCACTACTAATTCCAAAGAGGCAGTAGCGCATCAAGAACGGGTTGCGGTAGCACCTACTCTCCAATTTGCGACAAAAAGACGCCGCCATAAGGCGGCGTCGCAATGTTCCCGCTGAACCTCAGCGCACTTTTGACCATCGTGCTGGGCCTCTCTAAAATAGTCAATATATAAATGTGGCAAATATACAAAATTCGATCATAGTTTTTGGTGGTACAGATACGTATGACTTTTTATGCTCCAAACATCAGCTATGAATGTCATAGTTGTATGTCCTAATGACGGTTTGCCAAAACACTTCTACTTGTAGTGAATAAATATCAATCTATTTATTGGCACTGGAACTCATAATATCATATCCTAAACGTAAGACTCGCTGCCATGAAAATACCTTTTTATCATTGCCTTTGTCATTAGGTTACGACATTAATTACAGAGCGGTTAAATCAGACCACTGACTGCTTGCTTTTCAAACTTTGGTGCAATACCAACATTGTTGAGAAAAACTAGTGACTAAATCTTAAAGGTTAGTTGTCTTGCTGTGAACCTCTGGCGAAGGTAAACAACAACATTTAAGACTAAATGTGTCAACGGTACGGTTTGCTGCAAACATTTAAGCCGATACAGAAAGCAGTAGCTTACCTATGACAACATATATCCATCTAAAAAATTTTAACACATTTGTGTCCTGTTTCTGTAACGGTGTATTAATAAAATGTGTCGAAAAATGTAAGGATATTTCCTTATTAACTTATAAAAGTTATTTTTTGGTTTAGTATTACCACATAAGCCCTCGAAAATATCCGGCACTAGCGGTCTCGCGGTCTTTAGTGCCATAACTTTCGTTTATAGCTCGTTATTTAATAAAAAAGAGTCGAAATTCAAGGTTTCCACGGTGGAATCAGGTATGTCGTCACTAAAGGCATTCTGTGGTCTAGGTTTATTGCAATCATCGTCTGCTGCGACAAACAAAGCATTGTAAATAGCAATTATTATGTTATTAATGATTGATTTACACTGTTGCAATCACTGGATTCATTTTAGGTAATAATAAATTATTTCTCTGCTCATGTTTTATGTTTATGTTAGAAAACGGTAGTCGCGGTTTCACTTGCCGTCAGCAAAATGCGGTGTTCGCGAACAGCGCCTACGCGACGCTGTCTCCCAAACCGTATACGCGTGCATACCGGAGAATCGTGATTTGTTCGCGTTCTTCGATTGCTCATTATTTCTCTTTTAAGCAAGAGCAATCTCCTAGGTTTTAATATTATTGGGGATGTAACAAAATATCAAATAAACTGTGAATGAGGCTCTATCAGTTTTAAGGAATAGTTTCAATGGTAACGGTGTAATAGCATGATACGCTCGCCGTGAAGTATGCAAAACTGGGCTCAATTCTACCACGATTAGCTACTGTCCTACTGACGTGACATTCAACTCTCAAGTAGGCATGCGAATTTATGAGGTTGTTCATGTAATGAATATAGCCCCGTGTTTTGCACATGTCAGCTAAACATTCGTTTTGCAAGAATAATAAGCTAATAGATATGGAAGCCTGGCATTATACATGATGGAATCCATGTATGCGAAATACTCAGCTCCTTAAACCATGAATGTATCTAATTAAGCAGAATTTACAATAAAATACGTGCATCAATTACAATGTAGGGTAAGAGTGCACTACCACTACACAGAAAATAAGGACACTGCACGACCATGTAAACACAGAGCGAGAAATGGTAAGTAGTCATACTTAGCTAAGTGATTTACGCAATGGTAGAACCTGTATGTACCTACACTACCTATATTTACAATGATACCGAGAGCCCATGTACTTATAAATTTAGGCACAGTAGGTACGACCATATATACTAGGTATGTTAGTCGGGAAGGTAATCACTATCAAAGTACCCGACCCGACAAAATTACCCGAGTACCCGATTAACTTCCCAGATGTCTGTGTAACCGGCTATCCGGAACTAACTTCGACAGTTCTCGTAAGCCGCTACCAACATACAAGGCATGTACACTTTTATGACCTTCAAATTAGCCACCCAAATCTATATTTACAGTTTGTAGATTGTGATGGTGATGACCTAAAGTAGTTTAGTTTTTGCCTTAATATATATTACTTTATACCAACAACATTAAAATCTTTTGTATGCATCTGTGAGCTTAGCATAAAACTTTCAACTGTATATTCATTTCATTCACAGCCATACCTAACAGGACATCATCCGAACCAGATACAAAAAATCAGTGGAAACATGATATATATAATATAATGAAAAAATAGCGCGCAATAGTATTACAAAACTAAGTACACTAATTTCCAACATCCGTCTAGCACTAAATTTCAAGAAATACGCAATTATCGAATTAAATCCCCATCTTTATAGAAAAGAAGGGTTATTATTTTGTTAGCAAAGATATAGTGTAGTTGTGCCTTCTACTTTTGGCTTTGTCGAAACTATAGGTGAGAAGTTAGGCCCAAAGCCCGGCCCGGTTTATTTTCGTTCGGCCCAAGCCGAGCTCTGGACCTGAGGCGAAAATTTCGGGCGGGACTTTCAAGACCGCCTGAAACTTTTTATTTTATTTCCTAGCGCCCACGGTGAAATCTTCGTTGGCTTTGCTCACCCGGTTTCAATATATGCGCATGATAAGGCCACAATCAGTACTAATTTTGGTGTATTGTTTGCGACACAACAAGAAAGCCTAATTGCTTGAAATTTTCGCGTTGCTGAATAGCGTATAGAGCCACCAACAAGCATAACATAGACCGGACTCACTAGATAATACGTGATGAAAAACTAGGAATTTGATAACAAACAATCTTGACAGTTTACTTCCTAGCGCGCACAGTAGAATCTTCGCTGGCTTTGACCAGCCCGTTTCAATAAATGCGCATGATAAAGCCACAATCAGTACTAATTTTGGTGTATTGTTCGTGACAGAACAAGAAAGCCTAACTGGTTGAAATTTTGCATTGCTGAATAGCGTATAGAGCGACCCACAAGCATAATATAGACCGGATTCACTAGATAATAAGTGATTAAAACTAAGAATTTGGCAACAAACAGCCGTGACTGTTTAATGTTACCCTGGTAATTTTTGAAAGTTAAGCGGAATTTGTTTAAAGGTTTTATACTGCATATTCCTGTGCAATGCATGCTCATAGCATTCATGTATATATTATCCTAACACTATCTAAGCTAAGGGATAACGTGTTCAAAACACCTACTGTTGTTCCAAAATCAAATTTCATTGCGATTTACGACTTGGTAATTTATGGTATTGCTTCTGGCTCATCTATTCACAGCATAGCTGTCGAAACTTCTTCAGCTTAGGGGGGTAGGCCAGGGGCAGTTTATTATTGAAATTTTTCAATTAATTTTTGAAAGTACCAAAGTCGCTGTACTTAACTGATTATTGTTCATGGCTTGGATGAGCCGGTTTGCTTATAAAGCGATGATCTTAAACCGAATGGTCTCATTTACACTCAAAATGGTTATGCTCAACATTTAGTAATATTATGGTATTTTTTAGGAATAACAATAATAATTTTTTCAAGTTGTCAGTAAGCATAATTATGTTTTAGATTATGTATAATTATAATAGATATTTATTAAGCGTATTATATAAAGCAGTGCAAAATGTATTAAGCATAAGTATTTTCAGCGTAGCTTTATGCTTAAGTTTCAACACATCATTGTAGCTGTATTCCGAAATGTTTGTTTATAAACTATTAAACAGTATAGAAACTGTCCTATACTTTCAAGAAGTCAGTCACTAGTACGATATCCGATATTGTTTTCTAGAAGTTCAACAGCAATTTAAAAATAGATATGCGTTAGACTGATGTTCTGGCTGTATTATATTGCAGGTTTCATAGAAAAATGTGTGCAAAAACGGAAGTTTTCTCTTACGGCGTGCGATGGTCAAAAAACTTATGGTCAATTCTAAGATATTTTAATTTCTTACAAATAACTGTAAGATATTTTAACTTCTTACGGACAACTGTAAGATATTTTAGTTTCTTACAGCTGTCTGTAAGAGATTTTTGTTTTTTGAGATAGGCACAGAAGACTAGTCTTTAACGACTGACCATACGAGATTAAAATATCTTACGAACAGTTATAACAAATTTTAGATTGTAATGATTTGCAGTTAAATATAAAGGTCTATCAAACCCAACCATAAGAAACTTCAAAACCGTAAGCATGACTGTAAGAGACATTTGTCTCTTATAGCTGGATAGTAAAGACAATAGTTTCTTGCAGCTAGCCAAAAAAGACAAAAATCTGTTATGGCTAATTGAAATAGCTTAATATGTCGACATTCTTATACAAATCAAACATCATATCATCCATCTTTGCTATGCTGAACAGCTTTTTCGGTGACGAATGATTTGAATTCAATTTTTTGCTAAAATTTTATCCGAAATATAGTATCGCATAATTTGTCAAAATTCTGAGCCCAGCAAATTCAAACTGACCATTTATGTCACAGCCGAACCGCGAATGTTAACTGCTTAATTAAATTGTTTCTAATGCTAATAGCCCATCTGAAACTGTCAGTTTCAATTGTCATTGTACAGTCTACAATATCGGTAGAAGGTGATCGTGGAATATATACATGCATTTTTGTAATAAATTCAGATATTATCCCAACAATTACAACATCGCTTAGATCAACCAAATTAATCCAACCATTTGGCGTTTTGCAACGTTTAGCCAAGCCATAGTTCGAAACACTTGTATTGTAGCTTCGAATTTGCCGTTACAATCCAAGAAAACATCAAAAGTATCAAACACAAATCTGGCAGCTGTAACGCTTCCCACCAGCGAAAATTGAATGTCCCGGTTTCGTATCTTTTGTTAAACAAGAACCAGAATGACTTAGTTTCGCCCTATGTAAATATTGTCGTGTTTGATTTAAATAAATTAAAACGTTCCAGCGATAAACTGATATCCACGCTATTAACACATTCAGTGTCCAATGCATTCAAATGACATTTTTATGCAGCTACTCAGAAGAGTTATAGTTTTGAAAAATGCACGAATCCAACGGAAGAAATGCTGTTCGACAATTTCTAATTGACAAACGTACCTGTGTACAAATATATTTCAAATGTTTAGTATCTGCTTTAGAATCTGACCATTTTTGAGCAAACGCGGGCTGGGGGATAAAAGAAAACAAGTTTACATTTTTTGACAGTATCGTACACACCCTTAGCTACCAATTTGGTGCGAAATAACTATAGCGGACACCGCAAGTAGCTAATGCGGTTTATTAGTCAACTGTCCTGTGCAGTTTTTTCTAAATTCTCGATACTTGTGTCTAGCCCATGTAGACACTGCTTAAATAAGTCCGAACACTGTCAATAAAACTGCCAGAAGACACGGTGTGTCTGATACTGTCGAGAAGTGGTAATACGCGTAACTAGCTACCTGTGAAAAATTTATTAAAAACATGGAGGGGTCTAAGACACCCTGTTGTCAACAGTGTGCCTGACACTGTGTGGTGCACATAGGTTCCAAACGTTGGGTACATTATAACGTGAACGCCGCATTACTTGCAGTCAAGTTATAAGCAATACAATGAAATTAGCACCGATTTTATGCGGGATTCACGTTATAATGTCCCCACCACTTGGAACTTATGTACCCCACAGCGGCAGGCACACCCTAGACTACAGGGTGTCGTAGGCACCCCTGTGTTTTTAAATAAAGTTTCAAATAAATTTCAAACAAAGCTAACTAATAGTTTGGCTTATTTCAGACGGTGTCAATGAACCGTCGTTGCTTTTTCGTTTTGCTGAGGGTTTTCGCCATCCCGTGGGGTCATTTTACATAGGGCCTACAGGATATCCTAGAAGCACCGCATTGGCAAGCATAAAACACCGAAATACTACATTGCCAAAATGAGGTATCTAGGAATGTGCCCGACACCCTCATATTTTGTTATATGGTGTGGGTGTCACTGTCACCGTCTTTATGGTATAGTCTACACTACAGGGGAACAAAAGTTCCAACTGTTGGGGACATCATAACGTGAATCCCGCATTAGTCTGGAGCACGAGGTTGTACTATCCACGCTTCAGAGCATACTTAAACGTGTGAAGCATCATACTTACAAACTATTTAGGCATATGCGCATCCTATGGGAAAAATTTAGCCAGATCTTCGATAGAGTTTCTAATTATTGGAGTTGCTACAAAATTTTACGAATTACATGTCAAATAATGCAAAGTTTCCGAATATTGGGTGAATAATAAAATTTTACTAACGATGATTAAAAAATTGATATCTTGATTTCAAATTTTGTATATTATTACAATGCACATTATATAATACTAAGCGCCTCGGTCGACGAATTCCTAACTACGGTGCAAATTCAACTGTACTTACTATCATTTGAAATACAAAAGTAAGAACAAATAAAGCACAATACATATTTAACGGCATGTCATGCATTTCACCAAGACCGTTTAGCCAAAACAGTTCTGCGTTTGAGTTGGGCACCTCAAGCGCGAGCTATTTAGTTTTTCCATTAGACAATTTAATCAAACGACGCTGAAATAAAATTCGAGTTTACTTTCGCATTAAGGATTCGTGGCTCCTATGGAATACAACTTTTACTGTGGGATAAGTGTACTGTACCCTATGTTGTGATTACGATATGTGCAGTATACCATCTGAATAATTCTCACCAGGCAGACGGCGATTTTTGAGCCTCTACTTTGCAGGAGTATCAAGGCTATAAAGGCACAAGTAACACCAGTTCGCTGTAAATAATCATAACGTTAGAAATAGCAACAGATAAGCGCAGGGGTTTCGAGTCACGGGAGCACTGACTTAATTTTAGACTTTGAAGGGTTATATTAGGACCTACGTTTAAGCTAAGACTTAAGCTTTATGGAGAACGGCATGGTCTACAATTAACTTAAGCCCGTAAGGTTACGTTCACCAGAGATGCTGCATCTTTGAATAGAATAACACAAAAACTGGTAAGATGAACCTATCGTCGTAGATGTCTAATTTGATCATAAATTTTGCTAATAATAATTTGAAATTTCTGTTTTTGGGAGAAATTCAATTACTAAAAATGAGAGCTGGATACTGTTATATTGCGCGATTTTTTAACCTTTCGAGCGCAATAGTGCTGAATGTTGTACAATTTAGGCAAACCTTGCCCACATAGCTGCAAGTTGGCGGTTTATTATTTATGGTCTTGCATCATAGATATGCACAGGACAATCCTAAACGTTACTCCGTATTGGACCGCCTTAGGCAATATAACTTACCTTCAAGCTCACACGCTCGCCCTACCCTCTTATAGTTACTATGATGAACAAATTATTATCGTTTATAATTTTCATATATTAGAGGAAATATATATTTTCGTATCCCAGATGACCAGTATTTCAACATTTATCAAGTATTCCGATTCCTTCCAATCTTTCCGTTTCACATCATTTTCTATTTTCCGAGTGTGGTGTTTTCCAGTTTCTCAATTTTCAGGGTTTTTCATATCTCTAGTTTCCTTATTTCACATCGCTTTTTCGCTTCAAAATTTCCGTTTCCTGCGCTTCACGTTCTAACATTGATCAGCGTCGCGTACCAAGTTTCCGTTTCCCCAAATCCCTCAAGTTTGCCGTTTCATAGTATTTCCGTTTCTCAACGTTATTGCTTCCCAAGTTTCCCGTTTCCAAGTTTCCGGTTTTCCTAAATTTTCGCGTTTTATAGTTTCAACAATCTTCAAACCCTCACCATTTCCCTTTTTCATTGCACAGTTTTTTCACATTTTTTTCTATATTATTACACGGCGTTACCCGAAACTCGAGGTTTCAAAAATTGTCCTGGTTTCGCTAATTCTGTTTTCCCTTTGAGGTAGTGTTGGGCACCGGCGGAAAACCCGGCAGTCGCCGGGCCTAGCGTCGCCGCAGTCGTCGGTTTCTGGCCGGGTACAAAGGTCGTTTTAGCCAGCAAAATTTCACTGCTAACCGGCCAACGAAAAATCCAACAGGTACCCAATGCCACTAAGGCTCAACCTAAGCCTTAGTACTTAACCCGTGCACTGAATAAGTTCATTCTACTCAGGTCGTTACTATTGTTCGAGCGGTATATAAAGTATAGATAAAGTGTTTGATTATCATTCAATGGTAAGTTTACTTTTTTAGACATTTTCTGTAGTGTACTAGTATATTTAGAAACAGATAAAGCAGACGTAACGGTAGGAATGTGTTCATGCTTAGGCGCTTATATTTTCAAAGATTATATACATATGTAGGTATCGTCGACAGGAGATATAAACCTGGAAATATGTAGAGATACTTTTGACCGCTAGAGTCTGCCTACCAACTGAAAAGATCGCGGGTTTTATCACAGTTTTATGCAATATAAATGCAAATAAGGTAGCGTAGAGCAATATCTGCTTTACGCTTATTCCGTAAGCATTAGAAACCGGTAGGTAGCTATGATCGCTATAGGCATCGTTCCGAAATGTAAGCTGTTTTCGAAGCTGCTTGGCATATAAAGTTTTTGTAGTAACACTGTCACAAGAACTGCAGCCTAAGGAGCATTATGGTTTTGCACGTAACTGTGTAATGGATGAATGTAACCTTGTGGATAGTTAGCATTGAAACATTTTCGATTTTGAAAAAATCCACCTTTTTTACAAAATTAATCTTGGAGAGGACCGCCGGCCGTACTGTTGGATACTATCAGGAAACCTCGCTGGCGGTCGTTCCTCAATTTCAGGCCGGCCGTTTTACCGGGTCACCAGCCAGTGCACGGCCCCAAGTTTTCACGGGCGGCCAGGCAACGAAAAATGCCACCAGAACTCAACATACTTTCAGGTTCCAACTACCCAACATTTTGCAGTTTCTCGTTTTTTACATTTTGCTGTTTGCTGCGTTTATTATTTTGCAACATTTAGCAGTTTTCATGTTCCAATTTTTCATTTTTCCAACGTTTTATAAATTTTGCGTTTCACAGTCTTGTCATTTTTCAGCATTTATTTTGATCTTTTTCAAATTTCAAGTTTCCCCACCTTCCCAGTTTTCTAATTATACGTTTCACAACGTTTGTATTTCAAAAATTTCCTGTTTCACTATATATTTCAGAGATTTCCACAGTTTTCCTTCTCTCAACATTTGTCATTTTTGTATTTCATAACAATTAATCATTTGCCAGATTCATAGATCAAATCATAATCTATAGGTTCCCGTTTCCCCTATTGTACTGCTTCCCGTTTTCAAAGTTTCTCAATAGTTTTCTGGCTATCGCTATCCATTTCCAAACATTTTATGCTTTCAACAATTTCTCTTTTCGCATGTCGTAACATTTCTAATTCCTACTTTTTACATTTCCCAAGTTTTCCGCTTCACAACCGTTTCGATTTCTCGCTTTAATAATTCCTAATATTTTTCCATTTGTAAAATGTCGGGTTTACATTATTTCAGAGCTTATCGTTTCTACAACTTTCCGCATGCCAACATTTCTGGTTTACGTTTTCTTTTTTGATATTTCGCCGTTTGGTGCGTTTCCAAGTTTGCAACATTTATCTGCTGGCGTGTCTCAGGTTCTCGAAGGTTTTGTTTACGCAACATTTCCCTTTTACCATTTTACATTTCCGCGTTTCATGACATTTTAACAGCTCCCAGTTTGCCGTGTGCCGGCAGTTCATTTTTGTAGATTTGCGTTGCATAAATTTTTCGGATTCCTGTTTTTGAAATTGCCAGTTTCGCAACATTTTCTAGTTTCCTCTTTCCATTTACCAACAACGCTTCCAACATTTCCAGCTTATAGTTTCTTATTTCCAAACATTTTATAGGTTTCCAATTTCTCCGTTTCCCAACACTTTTATGATTTACCGAGTTTGCTGTTTTCAAATCTTTTAGTTTCTCTAGTTTCCTATTTCTCGGTGCCTTTTCGCTTCTGCAATTTCAAGTTTTCTTATGTTTTCGAATTTCCCGTTTCTACGGTTTTCCGTAGAAAATTTCTTAATATAGCAAATTTTCCATATATTGACACTTTCGTTGTATTGACCCTGCTAATTTCAATGTCGGAATCAAAGCTATTATTGTAATTCAATCTTCCAGAGCTTCACACACAGCCTGCTTTACGAAGAGGCATCCATGCTGCAAGTTACCGATTTCAAATCGATCCAGCGGTTGCCGCGCTATGTTCAATTAATTACGATTTTTTTAGCAGAGTGGTTTTTCCATACTAGGCAATGCATCAAAAATATTAACAATTTTTCGTAAATTTTTAAAGTATGAACAATTTTTAAATATTCAATACATGTAAATTATATATCATTGGAACCGCAATTATCTCAGGAATCTAGAAATGCAATTCATTTGTTGATATGTTATATATGTTCCAAAATATTGGAGCAAATCCAATTAATACCAGATTTTCCTTATACTGACACGAATTAATAGCTACTTTCGTTGTAATGACATACCTTCCTTGTATTGACACAAGGTAAAATTGTATGTTTTAAGGCATTAAACTGTATGGCATTGCTTGTATACGAAAACTTAGATTTCCTAACCCTTTACTTAAAGCTACTTTACTGACCGCATTATTATGTACAAAGATATTTAGTATATTTTCCTGGCCGCTGGTTTTGCTATAACCCTTTCCTATACTATTTTCCAAAGGGTGCGTTAACCGGTAGACGAAGTTTTGCGGAATTCTAAAATAGTACCGTAAGGCCGACAACAGTAAATTTTCCAGATTTATCGCACCTCTGCCTCGGCCTAACTCTTTATCTAACTGTGCAAAAGGTGATGTATATTCCGCAGGGATCACCGAGAAATACCTTTACGCAATTCATCTAACTGTTATATGAACCGTGCTTTAGGCATAGAAAGAAATCGAGTTAGCCAGCATTTCGCTCAGGTTTCCGCCATTATTCAACAGTTTGATTTAAAAAACAGTCCCGATCTAATGTACAACGTAGACGAAAAGGGAATACAAATTGTTCGCGAACCTGGGAAGGTTTTTGCAGAAAAGGGATCTACTGTAACTCAGACAGTCACATCAGCAGAACGTGGATCATAAACTACGATTGCGTGGTGCTGCAGCGCCGCTGAAACTTTTGTTCCATCCATGGTTATTTTTAGGGGAAGAGGTTGCCACAAAATGCTGAATTTACCGACCATTTTCCAAAAAACGCCTTAGTGCTGTCGTCTTTATCTGGATGGATTGATAAAGAGCTTTTTCTAAAATGGTTTCAGCATTTCATTGTGTTTCTACCACCGCGCGTATGATGAGCACGTGGCGCTCATACTCGACGAACATGCTAGTCACAGATCAAACGAGCTGGCTATAGAGGCAACGAGCTACAACATAGAGATCATAGAGCTACTGTCGCACACTTCTGTGTCTACAGCCACTGGATAAATCTATGTTCAGCTCGTTCAAACGATCTTGGTCTGAACGATGCAGAAATGTCATGTTACAAAACCCTTGTCACGCGCAAATTTTGGAAAACTTTTCACGCGTGCCTACAGAAAAACAGCTACACCTGACAAAGCAAAGTCAGGATTTCGAAAAACTGAAATTTATCCGTTCGAGCCAAACGCTATAGACAGCGACGCGTTTCAAGTTTCCGACAATCTACCCAACGAAGCCAACAGTTCCGACTCGGCATCCGAAACAGAGTTCGGCCAGGGTAATACACCTACAAATCTGGCGCCATCAACATCATTTGCATTGCGAGAAGACGCGGAACACGTTGTGGAAAATGTACAAGGATGCCTGGAACTGTGCCCATCTGCCAGTACTGAAATTACGTATATACCAAATATGAAGACAACAGTACACAAATAATTGAAAGCACCGCCTGTGGTCAGATTCCTGTTTCTCAATTAGATGGCGATTGTCAGTTTACTGAGCCAAGAAACTTAGTCGAAAGTTCGCTTCAGGAATCGCTTGAACTAAGCCCTTCCGAAGTTGAATCTTCCATACAATCGCCGGTTTTCACGGGAGGACAAACACCAAGTCCTGTGTCGCATAAAGCAACATTGTCTCCCAAAAGCTCTTCTGAAAACAAAGATTGTTGTCTAAATGTTTTCTTTCAGCATCTCTTAACACCCTTACGAACCGGTGCATCAGATGCTCGAAGAACCCTGAGTTATATGAGGCGGGTAAAAGCACATTTAAATCCATCTAAAATACAGTCTAATACGGAGCGATGTAGCACGTCCTGGAAATAGCAAGCATCTGATGTAAGTCCATCAAAAAAGTGGGTCTCCGTCTAAAAAGGGAGGCAAATGTTGCAAGTGTGCGCAATGTGAGGTTGATTATAATAATAATGTAATAACGGTGACGCAGCTGCATGGCGCAACTTCCTAACACCATACCCATACGACCCCGGCTATCGTAACCTCAAGGGCGGACCGTGAATGCTAAAATTTTGACCCTATTCTTGGTCAGACCCAAGAAGCTACGGAGCTTAGCAGGCCGCAGGCACGCTTCATGGGGTGTGTTCGGACCCCGCCCGATTGGTTGCGCACTTGTCTAGTTTCTGGTATGATTTCTGAGGTCCCCCAGGGAGGCTAGCACCGACACCTGCTCACAGGTCATGGAGCCTAGTCGCTATTCCCTATCTTGAACTCATCGGAAGTTGTTTAGTTCTAATTAGTTGTGTTAAATGTTGGAATAAAAGATGAAAATGTCCTTAGAAATTTGAAGCTCAAGTTGATTTGCCTAATTTAGATCTTGATATGCTCCGTGCTAGAGCATTGTAGCCTATGTGGCCCCCACAGGGTTCCGACAGGCCCTGGAAGTTTAACGTCGGATTATCAATGGCGTGGCCTGCTCCTTTCAATAGATTACTGCCTTAGACGGGTGCGGGCCATCAAATTAACCCAGTAGCCGTCATTCTGTGGAAACTCGAAAGAACTGCCGTACGTGTAAAGTAAGCTGTTCGTGAATGTTGATTTCCCGTGACCATTACCTAATATATAGCTAAAACCAAGTAGACTTAATATTTTTGATTTCTGTCTTAATAAACTTGTTAAATTGAACGTGCAGCCAGGGGCCTCCTATTCCCGGACGGTCATAACCGTCAAAATTTTAACATATAGTGGCGGCTGATTTGGGTTTCAGGATGATTTCTTGTTTCTGTCCGTAGGGGTTCCATGTTCAGTCTTACGCGTGGGTTGGAACAGCTTACTTCTCTTTAATGAGGTCAAATCATAACACTCGTCCCTGTAAGAATACGGTTACCAAAGCAAAGATCATCATTTGATAAAATGCTACAATTTATTTTATTAAGTATTTATTTTATTTTATTATTTTATCAATTAGTTTATACACGAAACACTAATAAAGATGCGACATTTCATATACGAACCACGGATAAAGATGCTGCATTTTTATATACGAACCACTGACAAAGATACTACATTTTTATATACGAATCACTGATAAAGATACTACATTTTTATATACGAATCACTGATAAAGATACTACATTTTATATACGAACCACTGATAAGGATACTACATTTTATACACGAACCACTGATAAAGATACCACATTTTTATATACGAATCACTGATAAAGATACCACATTTTTATATACACTGATAAAGATACTACATTTTTATATACGAATCACTGATAAGGATACTACGGTTTTATACACGATCCATTGATAAAGATGCAACATTTTTTGTGTACGAACCATTGATAAAGATACGAAATATGACCCTTTATGGGTGCCAACTTGTTTCGGTGCGATTTTAGATGCTGGAGTCATGAAAAGTTTCGTAACGGGCCGGAACGGGCCTGTTACATAATGACACTGTAGTGGAGTGGCTCCAATGCATGGAATGTGAGACCTGAGAACAGGAGATTTGTGAAGGAAAAAGCACTAAGGGTGTATTTTTCTCTAAATCATGTGTACCTAACATTTTGAAGGTTTTGCAATGAACTTTTGTGATAACTTCAGTTGCATTTTATATTTCCTGATTAAATGTGATTAAATGCTTTATGTTTCAATTTGTTTATTGCAACGAATTCTCAATGTCGTGGCATTGACATAGCAGATTAATATTTTAATATATTTAAGCAATTTTTTTCACGAAAAATTTCAGTTATCGCTAAACAAAATAGCATATAGCTCATTCGCATAACTTTCAGAATATCGCTGCCATTTCTTGTCGCACACACAGGATCACCTCTGTAGTTGCCGGTGATTAAGGCAAAATGTGGAACAATATGTGATAACACATGAGTATGATTTCTGTGTTATTCAGCAGTTCTTTGCTGTATCACCCATCCGTTTAAATGCACTGAAAAGTTGTATTAACAAAATAGCACAAATGATTCCGTAAATTGATAGTCTACTGAGGTCAACTGGTAAGGTAGAATACAACTTATGTATATATGCTATATCTATTATTACTGGTTTTTAACAGTAAAAGATTATATACAGAGCGACTAATTGCTGGATACAACGTGGCAATACAAGGTGAGCGAGTCAATACCAGGATTTGCGTGTCAATACAAGACAACTTCGGCTACATGTGTTTAATAGAAGCATGTCTAAAGTGTCACTACAAGGAAAGTTTACTATATGTTCCAGTTTCCTGATGTACATCCCATGACATTTCTGAGTTTATTTATTGTTTTTAATTTCGCGATTGCAGTTTCCCCTTCCCGAGCATTTTTCGAGTTTTCCAATTCCTAATATTTCAATTTCCCTAACTTAAAGAAGTTGGAAATTCCTTACGGAAAGGCAAAATTGGGAAACGGAAAACCTGAGACACCGAAACAGACGAATATTTATAAAAAGGCAAACTGCAAAATATTAAAATACAGAAAACTAGAAAAAGTTATGAAAGGTTCGAATACGGAAAACTGTAGAAACACGAAAAGAATATAGGAAAATCTGTAATTTTAGAAACCACAAACCGTTAATAGTTTGCTATTCTGCCATTTCTAGTTTTCGATTTTCCATTTCCGGTTCCCCGTATTTTAGAGTTTCTGCTTCCACATTTTTCTTCTCCAAACATTCCCCGTTTCTTATGCACGGGTCCACTTTATGTGCGTACACCAACGTTGTTCTTTTGTGAAAATCACCAATTCATTCCCGTAGAAATTCGCTTTCAGATTTTTACCATTAAAATTTTCTGTGAGCGCGAACATGGGCACAGTGATATGCGACTGGAATTTGCGTCGCCACACATTACCCTATTTCGCACGTTTGTCCGCCTTACTCCAATAATATTCTGAACCAGGCAGTAATATTGGTACTTCGGTAATAGTCTACATGTGTACTTTTATAATAGAAAAAACGCGATTGTTAATCGCGTTTTCACTTGCAGGCAGCAAAATGCGATGTTCGCGAACAGCGCCTACGCGACGATGTCTCCCAAACCGTATACGCGTGCATACAGGAAAATCGCGATTTGATCGCGTTCTTCGATTTTAACGGTTGTGCACTGACCTAAACGAACAACCCAAGTATACACACCTAAACTCGACTCATTACACATTTCTTGTTTCCGAATACTTTCCAGATTACCGCTTTCCAATTGTGTTTGCAAAATTTTCCATTTCCGACATTTATCTAGTTTTCCAATTCCCGGGTTAATTAGTTTTCTATTCCTCAGCGATTCGGTATTTTCTAGTTTTTATATATTTTCGTGTTCGGACCCTTTCGATTGTCATATTCCATTTTGCCGTGTCTAATATTTAGCTCTTTATTGCGTCTGCCATTTTGCATTGCGAGTTTTAGTCGACAGCTGAGAAAAACTAGACAAAAACTGTATATATATGTCAAGCCGTGAAGAATAAAGTTCACTGTCATACAGTTGTATCTATAAAATATTTTACCGTGACAAACTAACAAGCGATATAATGTGAATAAAATATATTCACTACATTTTGACTTTTTACCCGACATAGCTCTATACAGCAAACACCGTTCACAACTTATATTTTACACACAAATTCATCATATATATACCTACTTCCAACAGAAAAATATTTCATTTGTTCTTTCAAATACGGTATATTTGAATTTTTTTAAATATAAAAAAGCAATAAATTATATACACAAAGCATTAACAAAAATGCAGACAAACCCCATATGAAACGAGCTGTGAAGCATTTAAAACGACAGCTCGTACTTTTAATAGAACGTTGTTTCTCAAACGTATGAAATATACCGTCCATTAAACAGCGGTGCAAATATAATTGTACGTAATCCAAATTCCCGCATGAATAGGCGATATAGATGACCTAAATAGGCTAAAACGGGGCATAGAAGCCCATTTTTATACCTTCAGTAAGTTAAAATGAATGCTAAAGACATCACGTAGGCCGTCAAAAGCGAAAAAAATAGGGGCCAGGCAGATTTCACCACTACCATCTCATCCACATTGCAACAAGTCGTGTTATATTTTCTACTCAACATCGACCTATGCTAATGTTTGTGCTATAGTTGCAACGCAATATTTACACCTAGTCCTCGCGAGAGGGGCGGTGGTTAACGGCCGACTACAAATTTTGTATTGACGAACGTGAGAAAAAAATTAACTAATACATTCTGAATATCGATTTAAATGAAAAAACCCTGCACTGTTATAGAGAACTTGCGACGCCATTGATTATATTTATATTTGTTTGCCCTTATTGCACAAAGCAAACTAATAACTTTGTCGAGATTGCAGAACATAGTGAAGCATAGGTACACCTACGCCTTTTGCGTGGGCAGCGAGTCAGCGCTCGACTGCATACGTGGATAAGCTATATGTGAATATCAGACAATACCACACAAGTTATAGAACAAAGCTAACACCGGCAATATGTTTCTCATACCCCAAGCCTCCAAGTGCAAGCTATCAGTCTCCTAGGACGCAACAGTAAAATTAGGAATTTTGGGTCGATGAACCATGGCAGTGCCCCATACCCCCGTACCCGAAGAACCATGGATTGCACAGCAAAATCAACACCAGCAATGAGTTTGCCATGCCAGAAAACCCCCAAGTGAAACTATTCAGCAGTACAGGACGTCAGAGCAAATTTTCGAATTTTGGGTAGAGGAACCACGGGGGTGTCATACCTCAAACCCCATGAACCTGAGCCTTATTCGACAAACAAAAAGGCATCGGCATTCATAATTTTACTATGAAATAAAATCAAGCAGAGAAAAAATTCGAAAGTTAAGATAAAAATAGCCTTGATTCCGTGAAGGGTAGTAAAATGAGGTAAAAAACCTTCCCTGATCCAGACCCCAAATCAAATGCGTGCTCGGAGATCTACACGGTAAATCTACTATTCAGGTTCGAATGAGCTTAAGATCATGAAAATCGGTTAAGTCTTCTCAAGTTATGGCCGATCACACACACAGACGGAATTAAAAACATTTCACCTCTGCAACAAACAATCTCAACTACGTTCTGATTATTTGTTGAACATTACACGGTGTAAAAATTTAATCAACGTTGAAACAGGTGACGGTAGTTGGCATGATCTGCTGCGCTCGATACAGAAATGGTTCGCAGATCAGTTGCACTAGTTAACTACATTATAGAACTATAACGAAATTTAAAAAACCCACCGGCCTTCCGATCTATCAAACAGACCTCATAACAAAAAGTTTGTAGTTGAGACAATACCTACTAGAAGTATTACAAACAATGGCTTGTAGTTTTAAGCTCAATACAATTCCCATAGTCGAGAGCAGTTGAGGTCATAATTAAACTATATGATGTACTGGGAACACCTGCTGTTATATCACACACCGATTTCAACGTTTTCATGTTTAATACCATACGCAATCTTCCCTCCTCATCTGGCGTACCGGTAGATCGAACTGATGATACCAAAACCACGGTCATACAGAATCATTTTAATAAAATTTTCCGACAAACCTGGTATCACTGCTAATAAAATCGAACTGTTGTTCCGATTATTAAGCAGCCGCCGATGCTGCTACAATAAACAAATTTAATATAATATATAAGTTACAAAAGATATGCGACTAGACGATATAAAACCAGCTTTATGTATAATTAAATTTATTAATTAGCAAAGGGAAAATAAATTAATAAAAGTAATGACTAAACCCAATAACATTTTGTCAACATGAGCAAAAACGTACACATAAAATTCCATGATAAGATAAATGCTATATAACAGCCGTTGCCAAGAGATAAATCTGATAATACATTAAGGCACGGCTTCAAGTAGAAACAGTCCGCAATCACAATCTATTATAGACAGCGTTCTCAAATTATGCTCGATGAACATAATATTCTTTTGAATGTGAAAAAGCAGGTTCTACGTCAACGTGAAAGAACTGTGAACCCTGCCTTAGTAATTCCTCGACCTACGCAGCATACACCACTAGAGAAGCTGCTCCCTATCCGTTGGGTTGGCAATACTTGCTTTATTAGCGGAAGACAGTTATCTCCTAATCAGTAGTGACGCCGGGAGAAGTTGAGTACATAATATGAACAGAAGACATGAAGTACATAATATGGTTAGTGAATATTTGCTTAAAGTGATGCAAGTTTTGCCGCTTAATTCCTCAGCCCATACCGAACTGAGAAAACATATTGAAAAACGGAACGCATACTACGGCTTCTGGGATACCATTATCCAATGATGCAAATGCAATTTAATCCTTATCAGTAAGCTGATTTTTATGGCATCAAAGCACTCCTGTAACGTTTAGCGTTCGTTTAAATATGAGCGCACATGAACACATGGCGTTGACAGAATGTGACTCACCCGGCATTTAACAAAATACTGTCTTTCACAATTATACAGCATTTATTGAATCTTATTGAATCTGGCTTATTGGCTTTTCACATTCCTTAATGTGGATGCGCAAAGTAAGTGCTGAATGCTTGAGGCTAAGGACCTTACAAACTATTAAGCAAATGTCTCAGCGTTAAAACCCAACTACAGTTGGACGACGCCACCATGAAGAAATGAAGACGACAGCAATTTTCAAAAAGAAGACATAACAAAACGTATAGTGTCTGCCATACACTATTAAATCGCAAAATAAATTACTCATCAGCGCTTAAACCACCGCAACAAGTTGAGACAGTGACACTTCTACAGCTAACGGACATATTGCTGTGCTTGCTATACTCGACCACCTCCGTTTGCTCCTGCAACTATCGGACGCTTGGCATCAGGACACAGAGATCTTTGAGCAAAGATCTACACAGTGGAAAGAACGTTTGCAGATGTGGCACACATTTTAAAAGGCGAGTAATATGCACCTCCGTTTGCTCCTGCAACTATCGGACGCTTGGCATCAGGATACAGAGATCTTTGAGCAATGATCTACACAGTGGAAAGAACATTTGCAGATGTGGCACACATTTTAAAAGGCGAGTAATATGCACCTCCGTTTGCTGCTGCAACTATCGGACGCTTGGCATCAGGACACGGAGATCTTTGAGCAAGGATCTGCACAGTGGAAGGAACATTTGCAGATGTGGCACACATTTTAAAAGGCGAGTAATATGCACCTCCGTTTGCTTCTGCAACTATCGGACGCTTGGCATCAGGACACGGAGATCTTTGAGCAAGGATCTGCACAGTGGAAGGAACATTTGCAGATGTGGCACACATTTTAAAAGGCGAGTAATATGAATCATTTTTTGAGCCGCTGACGATAAAAGAGTAGTCTCAACGCCCATTTCATTTCTTTCGAATTATTCAAATTTATTTGAATTAAATGCCCTTCATGTTACAACTAAATATCGTAAATAAAACTATATATTAGTTGTAAATTGAACCACTTTGTCAACACTAGTCTAAACTAATAATGATCCAGGTTACGTAAAGTCTGATTCGGTCCAGGCCTCTCAGGTCCGGACCCGTATTGCATCCAAATTTAGTTTGCCCTTATTATGTTAATAATGACAATGCTATGTCTTTCTCAAAGTAAAAAAGTAATTTCTGGATTTGCCACAAGACTACCAAGCACTAACAGAAGCGTCTAACAAACAGCGATTCTTGGAGGTTATAGAACACGGTTTGGCTTTAAGGGAGTAGAACTTTGGCAAGGCTATAATGTTTTAGAACCCACAGTTTTATTATTCGGCAAGCGGAGACGAGCATCCGAATTTGTGATAAATGCAACGGTATCCGCAATAGGGCCCTGGGATGCAAACTAAGCTTAGGCAGAAGAGCTAAAGCAATACCACGACCAGGCAATCGGCTGAAACAGAAATAAGTGAACGAAATATTTGAAAGCAGAATATAAAAAATTTAAACAAATAATGTCATTTTGACGACTAAGAATCAAGAGAGTCGAATTGAGTAAACGTATGGTAATATTTTACAAAAACAAATATTAACACAACGCAAAGGTTGCACCAACAGCCAACAATACATTCAATTATTCCTGAGTGCACTGACGGAGCACAGAATATATATATATAAGAGCTACTATATAGTGAAATGAGTGCGGTTTATTCGATATTCTTTCACACTTTCGTAGCAAAAATCTCACAACTTGTTCGAAATACAATACACAAGATTTAGTGCTGTTCATAATAAATACTTCCGATTCTGCATATTCTTACCATGTGTCTTATACATAAAACTCATTTTATTTATCCGGAATCTTGTGGCTTATAAAATTTATCAGTTTAGTAAATGTGGATGTGCATATTATTAAAAGTTAAAAATTTAACGAAAAGTGCCACAGCAGTTTACATTACGGTTCTTTGATGTCACAGTTAACCGGTTATAAAACCGTTATTATATTATTATTATTTGTAGATCTATTCATGAATAAGAAACTTGTTCAATTTCTGTTTATTGTTCGTTTTTTCCAAAGTCGACGGTCATTTTTAGCGAGTATTACATGTTTTTGAGGAAGCAATCTTTATGTAAGCGCATGTTACAATCGCTCAAAATTTGATGACACTGGATATGCTGCAAAGGAAATCCTTGTTGACGAGTTTCCGTCTATTTATTGTAATAACTACAAATTTCTCGTTGCACCTAATTGACTCTACCATACTGAAATACGACAGACGCCGCTGAAACGTAAACAAAAGTGTGATTACAAAACTCATAGCATGACCGTATTCGTATTTCCGATCTGATTTGTGCTCATACGATCCTATACCGCCAAATTCTGTGCCAACAACAGTGGTAGATATATTTTTCACGCTCCATTATCGTTTTTGAATCCGATAAAACTGTTCATGCTGTATCGGATCGGATGCAGTGTGATCACTATATATGCAGTACATGTGTAAATAAGATCGGATCAAACGCAATGTTATTAAGTCTAAGGCTCAATAAAATCATATCAAAAACATCCTGGATTCACATGCCAAGAGTTCGACACTAACAAAAACCTGTCTAATACAGTGAGTATAGCGAGCATTGACCGCTTGCTGCTTACACTATACTGCAAAATATAAATATATAATCTCCAAGTAATCTACTAACTGTTAATATTCGGCATTGCCTTCGATACAAGGTTTCAAATCAGATTACATATAAACTGTATTTTCCAATAAATTTATTGTACTGTACTAGAGACAACGCTAGAGCGGGTTAGGGTCCACCGCCGTCTCACACTTTTTACTGACGAATGTGGACAAAATTAAAGACAGGTATAGAATACAATGAATGTGAATGTACGGCCCCTCCAGTTTTGATGAACCTGTCACGCCGTCGCGCTGTACCTATTTGTAACTGTATGAGCCGACTTCGTATGTCTTACACAATTATTACGACATACTATTATCACATTAACAATACCACTTTAATTCTCATCATATTCGTTAGTTGCGTCATTTAGAAAAAAGCTACTCATCCTTCGTGTCTTGAAAAATTGTCAAGTACTTAATTTTTAAATTTTTGGAAAACTGGTTCATATCCTACAGCATTAATAACCACTCAACGCTCTTCACTGCAAATATATGGACATATCATACTCGCCCATATACGCTATTGACCTAGGGCAAATTTGTGCCAGTTCAAAATCACACTGCAATTTTGCTTACCTGTGCAAGCATTGGTGGTCACTGCAGGCGAGAACCGGTCTCCATTTTTCAAAATAATTTTGCTCGTTGTGGTATCCTGGATCGAAAATGTAAACATTTAAAATTTTGGGATATTGAAATTTTAGCCTATATATTTATTAATAATAATATTTGAATAAGTATTATTATATTAAAACAATAATATGTTATTAATCATTAATCCTGAATATTATAACGTATCGATTTAAGCCCGAAAGTTCTATATTTAAAATTGTTGCACGCGTTATGAAGATGGTATCTAATTCCGAAATTGTCTAAAACTGGCAATAATCTAGAACGTCAAAAATTTTGTCTTTAGACTGTATTAATAGCTATTAGATATCCGGACTATGAGTGGTAGACGTTACTATGCATTGGTTTGATGTAAATGTCGATACTAGTCTTCAAAAAATGTACTGACATGTTGTGTTTGAGATGTAACTGAAGTGACATTCCCAAAAACCAGAACGTTCAGTAGAACTTTTACTTCAATTAAATGGTGATCATTAGATACAGATTGGCAGGTACATATTCTTTTAAAAATGCTTACCTACTTCCGCACCGAACACTCACAATTAATTACTTTAGACCAAAAAATCTCTAATTTTTAATTTATATTTAACAGAAAAGTCAGTAATATTTGAATATGTGTTAATTTTCGTTTATAAATATAGTTTAATTTTTTTATCGCATTCAGTAACAATTTTTATGCGAAATTTCAAAATAGGATCGCTGGTGGTGTCACCACAAGTTTACACATTACAGTCGTGTCAGTTTCTGTACACATAATGGTCGGCTTTCATTTTTGACATGTAAAAAACCCTTCATACAAATGTTACTTTAAATTTCCAAACGTTAATAATTTTTGATTATCGGAAGAGATTATATACATAATAATTCGATAAAATGACAAAGTTATTTTAAAAAGGGCAGAATACGCAATGCAACAAAGCAATAGATACATTATATACACATATTACATAATGTACACATATATTACATAAAATATCTAAAAAACAAGAAGAAAATATAGTAATATAATAACTAGTAGCTTGTCTTGTCGCCAAGATGAATTCTCAGTGTTGAATATATAATTTAGCGAAATGTACATATCTATAAGCCAACGTAGCCATGTTGCTTTGTAACTGAGAAGATATATACCAGATTATTGAGCTCGCTAGTATATAGCTGATAAATACAAAATGAGAACAAAAACATCCATATACCTCAACTTGTTATAGAGATATTATCATTTTCGTGTATTTTTGGGTTTCATGGGCTCATTTTAGGACTAGTTTTTACCCAAATCCTACGTCCTAGAAGAACTTCGTAGCAAAACACGAGTGTTATTGAGGCTTATTAGCTCTACAAAATGAGCCCAACATGACTCAGATATCTACATCGGTTGTCGAGTTACATTAAATAAATATGCTTTTATTGTACCCACCGGGACCCGACTAGAGCCTCTTTGGCCCTGTTTTTCGGGGGAAAGATGTTGTCATGGGGTTTCGCGCCGAACAAAAAGGGCACGAATAGATTTCAAGCTTTCAATAAATGATCTTTCTCCCGAGTCAGCCACCCAGCCAAATTCAGCAATGCGTGTTACACCAAAAAACCCTCAAACACACGCCGCCAAATTTTACAATCATGACCAATGAGAATTATTCGTTTTCACTCAAAATTCATCGAAAATATAAATATAATTTAAATATATTTTATATACGTAAATAGATTTTATAACTGCAAATGCGTGGTTGATCCACATTTTTAGACCATGTAATAAGTATTTTTAAACTATAATTCAACAAATAGCAACTCGGAAAGCATGGGGAAACTTAGCGAGTATGGCTACTCTGCGTTTAGTGTCCATTTAAAATTTAGGCCCTTGAGCACATTAAAGTCCCACGATAGCAATATAACACCGATAATACTTCAATGGCGACATCACGGGCATTTTATCCATATATCAAAATAAAGAACTTTTATTTCTTCTTCCAAAGATCAAAAACGAAAACTTATAAATCATAAATTTTAAGAAAAATTCTAATGTGAAGAGCAGTTTTCACGTCGTAGCATCCCAACATTTATTTAATGCATACCACGCAAATACAATTGCTTTTATCGTATTCAGTAACGAGAAAATATATATATTCTAATGACTTACACAATACATCTATATTTAAAAAGTGGCAAAATTTTACTATTTTGGCGGAAAAAACTGCGGTACCGTCCCGTGGGGTTAACAACTAACTAATCTGGGGTTAAAAAATGAAACCAACTTTGCTAATAGGTTAACTAAGAATAATTCTATTCTATGCCCACCAAAATAAAAACCTTGCTTTGTAATAATTTTGAAGTTTCACTTTTATGGGGTAATTTTAAACTTCGGGTCATGGTTCGAAAACGACTGCTCTTACAAAGAATACATAACAGCAAAATAACACTCAATGAGAGGATTAGCGATGAGCGATGGCCTCCATTTTTCCATCTGTATATCTGGCACGAGTCATGATTTAAAATGTTGAGTGACCCAAAATGGCGAAAATCAGTCGTCAATACGCGCAGGTTTTGTAAAAATGTGGGTAGGAAATAATGGCAGCCGCACAAATACAAACCGCAAAGCTGCTATGTGCCAAACTACATTTTGTCACGCGTCGAATAACAAAATTTGCTAAAATCTAACAATATGGTGAGGACGAAGAGAAAATACGAAGAACAGACGGAGAAAAAATTTTTCCGATTAAACACAATTTGAATAAAATGATCGATACAACTTTCTAATGAATTGACAGTTTGATGCGGTTAAACAATACTTTATGAAAAATCAATATTTTTCTAAGGTGCAGTTTGTGCAATTTTTTACAGGTGTAAATAGTTTAAATTACGGTAAAGCATACGAATCTCAACACTTTCAACATGTGCAACGATCGAAAGTGATGGCAGCAACTGCTGGCACGTTTATGTAGTATTGAATGGTAAAAGTTCAATTAATGTACAAGCAGCTGCTTTGCCAAAGTCAAGTTACGCATAATTCGTAGCTATACGTTAATCTATATTGGTGACCACCAATACTCCGATGTTTTGTTCAAAACGAAAGCTCTACCGCGGCTATCGCGTAATACTGCAGCCATCACCAACAGCCAGTCGCAATTTTTTGAAAAACTTTAAATTTCCGAAAAACAAAATTGCAACGAAGGAATGCGCTAAACTATATAAGTATAAGTTTATTGTTGGAGTCACTATAGTGACATTCAATCGCACAAAATATGGTACAATGATCGTTGTTCGCTCACTCGGAAAAGACGACCGTCTGTATATCTAACAATAGAGCTATGTCTTAATGCAAGAGCAAACTTAAGATGCGCCCTTAAACCATCCTCTTTTGACACCATGTACAAAACGTTGTTAGAGAACAAAACTCGGATCTGATTTCGTCATTTTTTCTGTGCCATAACGCCATTAGCGAGTGCTATTCGACACCTGTGCTTTAACAACAAAGTGTTAGGGAACATTTTCCAATTATAATCTATGAAAAACGAAGCGGACTAATTTCTGTTCTTTAATGCAAAATGAATAATTGTGTTCTGTGAACAACTGAATGGCAATTGCTTTTGACAAAAGAGGGTGGTAAGGGGCGCAGCCAAAGTTTACTCATGCATAAAACAACGTAATTCCAATCTGAAAGCCTTGCCGCTCATAAGCAATGGCGCAGTAACGAAGTTTCGGGAAGCAACAAAAAATATAATTAAAACACGTATAATATGCAAGATAAAAATATGTTTCAGCCGCAAAAATGTAATGTTTTTAATCATATAGGATAAAACCAATCTTTGCTTTACTATGCATCGCACCAATAAGTCGGGACTTGTGCCTTTATCACTTCATTATCATCGCCGCCTAATTATGTACCAGACAGTTATCACTGCTTTCACTCGGTTCATGCAACCATACTATCTTTTAGATAAGCGCAGTCGGAAATAAAAGTAAGCGAGCAACAAACGAATGCCACTGTGTCTATAGGCACCCCGACAAACATGTGTCAGTTTCGCCCAATCGAAATAGTTTATTAAACTATCGTGTCAATTATTGCATCCGAGCACCTCTGCGCTTTTCGTTTGTCCAGGAATGTATATATGGTAGTCCCAGTCACTGCGAATGTTATAGACTAGTCTTAAATTTTATTTGTGTCCAGCATCAATATTTCGACAAATATATTTTGCTTTACAACGCAGATTGATCGAGCATAGCCGTCGCAGAGTTTTTTTAAACAAACTGAACTATCCATAATATCCTGTCTGAAAGATTGGTTGTTTTGAATAATGCGAATGTAAAATGGAGATATCAAAATCTAAACTCGCCGCTGCTGATATGACAGATCCAAAGGCTGTGTACCGACCTTACACGCAGTCATCTCAACGCGGTTATTTTGTAACGATGTTTACGGGAGTTCAATATGGCCTCGCCACACCGAAAAATATTTAATTACAAAATTGTATATATTATAATATATATAATATGTACACGATTGAGATGAAAGTGTAATATAACTGTTACGTTTCTGAATCTATTGTTCATAAATAGAACAAAGTAAAAAAAAAGAAAACAAGACGGATTAGTTAAGAACCCAACTCCAGAGAACCTGGTGTAAGCAGGTCGTGTAACATAAATCCCGTTAATTAAGTGACGTTAGAATTCAGATATACTGTTGCCGATAGACTCACGTCCGATAGCTATGAGCGACGAACGGCGGTAGCGAATGCTCGGTCGAAGGCGATAGTTGCATATTTGTTCGCTTCATCATAATCGACGGATCTGAAATGGCAACAGCTTCACCACCGTCCTCAAACTGATGCTCGACCTCCGGTCCCAGTCCACTGGTTTCGTCGGTGGATTTCGTTCCAAACGACTCAATTTCGGTTTCGTTTTCTTCGCCGGGCAACCGTGCTCTGAATGTTATGATTGATGAAGCAACGCTTTGGCTCCTCAAACATGAAAGTACTAACTATTCCCACAGTTCTCGTTCGTTAGCCAACTTTTGTAATATTCTTATTCAGTCAAACATTTACAGTAACACTGGAAGGGTCATTTCACGCTACGATGACCTTTTGGTCGGGGGGGGGGTTAAAACTGGATGTTTTGGCCAGTAGAACATAAACGTGCAGGGAACTGGTAAAAATGTTATTTACGCTAGGAAGCGTCATTAGTTAGCTAGTTCAAACAAAAAAATTTTTCGGCTTCACGCACGCCGTAAGAGGCTGGACATCCACATAATTCCCAAATTGACAAAAATCGTAATGACTAATTTTACGACCTCTTTTTTTCGGGTAGTGTCGTGGCTCCGTGTTCGAAGTTATGGCCAAAATCTTTTCTATGCAGGATTAGTCAGGTCTACTCAACATTTTTAATTGCGCGACTTTCAAATCTACTCCAATCATGGAGAGTGACAGCTGTCGATATGACATGAACCCCAGTTTTACCCCCCCCCGACCAAATTCTTTTTTGGTCATTGCTCGTTACTTATGCATGGTTCATAAACGTTGTTCATATATCATACCTGCCCCCTTGGTGCCTTTTGAAAAAATATTAACCCAGGTGCTTGCTGTTACTTACCCCAGCGCTAGGGTCTAAAGGTCGATTTTAGCACATTTGATTACCCCCGCCCGACCGTTTCTAGTTAGGGGTATGGTGGAGTCAGTAGAAGTCAATTAATTTGTCTGTTATGGTTCTTTCCAATCACGAAGCGAATGGTGAAACGACCTGAGCTCTATCTCGCGCCCGATCTGTGGATCTCGGGCTTTTACCCACCCCCGACCACACTTTTACCCACCCCCGACCACCACCAAAATGTGGAAAAATCGAACATATGATGTTATTTCGAGGAAATTTCACACTTTTGGTTCATAATACATTGTGGCAATACATTTGGACGACATATGTCGCAAAATTATTTTTTGAAAAAATTCTAAATTTACCCCCTCCCCCCGATCATGGTCTCAGGCATGTACACTGGCAGTTGATATGACTGTCATTTTGTACCCCTCATAGTGGAAATTGTGGTATAGAATATCTTACATACCGTTTTTAAGTTAACTATGCTGGTTAAACACGGTCGAATTGGCCATTTCACATTTTTACCCCCCACCGCCAAATTTTACCACCCCCCAGATCACCAGCTACTTCCGGCATTCGAACATATCTGGCAAAGGGTATGTTGTGAATTTTTTGCATAACACTTCCCCCAGGCTAAACTATCGATATAAATAGCTACCGTTTATGGCCGCTTCGTTTCCATTTAATAACCGGTATAAATCGGCACCCCGTGTTTTAAAAGTGTTAAATTTGACCCAAGAATAGGCATAAAAAGCTTAATTTTTGATATACGGAGTTCCGCATAACGTCATTTTGACCGCGCTGACGGGCTGCACGAGATACGATCACAAAATCGAGGCTAGATGCAACCTGGAGCATACCAAAGGCGATTTTATGGTACCTTGCTGAGCAGCAGGGGGTGGTATTTGGGAAGCCATAGCATAAAAACGGTTAAAAAATTTACTATAACGACCTCAAATTACGGATCCTTGAAGTTTTTTGGTCATAGGGTGTAAAAATGAAGATAATTGGAGCAAAAAAGTCACTAGTCATTTTTTCTGTGAAAAAGGACATCGTATAGTGAAATGACCCGGAAGGCTAAAAGCCTAAGCATATTACGTAGACTCCAAGCGAAAGAAATATAATTTTGATGTTAAAATAGAGCAATTTGAGCTTGTCATTGCGTAACGACATACTACGACAGTCTTCAAATAATTAAATCAACACATTTAACTTGATAACGCTATAAGCCCATCAGTAACCTGCGGCAAGCAAAAACACAGTCAAAACTCTTAATATTTCAACTAAACAGTGTTTTTAATATTTTGGTTCATTACTCAAAAGGGATGATCTGACAAACTACTAACTCTATCGAGATTGCAGAACGTAGTGAAGCATAGGTATACCTACGCCTTTTGTGTGCACAGCAATCAGTTCTCGATAACATACGTCGATATGCGATATAATACGCCATAAGTTAGAACAAAACTAACACCGGCAATAAGTTTGCCATGCCCGAAAAGCCCCAAGTGCAAGCTAACCTCCCAGTACGTCGCAATAAAATTAGAAATTTTGGGTCCATGACCCAAAACGGCGCCATAGCCCCGTAGACATGGGTCGTGAGGCAAAATCAAAACCGGCAACGACTTTCCCATGCCCGAAAATCACCAAGTTGTCGAGGAACCATGTGAGAGTCATACCCCCGTACCCATGGAACCATGGGTCACAGAGTAAAACCAACACTGGCAATGAGTTTTACATGCCCGAAAACCGCCAAGTGGAACTTTTCAGCCGCCCAGGACGTCAGCACAAATTTTCTAATATTGGATCGAGAACACACGAGGGCGTCATACCTCAAACTCCATAACTCGAGAACCGCAGCCTTAATCGGAAAAACAAAAATGAAACATCCGCATTTATCATTTTACTGTGAAATAAACCAACCAGAGAAAAAATTCGGAAATTAAGATAAAACAACCTTGCTACTGGGGTAGTAAAATGCTACCGTGAAGGGTAGTAAAATAGGGTAAAAAACCCACATTTTGTCAGCTGACCACGGAACCAGACCCCAAATCAAAAGCGCTCGGGGACGTACATGGTAAATCGACTCTGCCGGTTCGAATGAGCATAAGATCATGAAAATCGGTAGGTCGTTTCCTAGTTATGAGCGACCACACACACACAAACATGATATATAATCTTTCACCCCTCATCACATCTTCACTACATTACACTGCGTTCTGAAAAGTCGAAACATAATTTGTAGCTCCATTTCAACGATTTTGCACTCAAGAATGGTTGTCTTTTAACTTGGACACCCTGGCAAAATTTTGGGTCTCTGATTCATTGAAATGGCAAATTTTTTGTCTCATACTCGTAAAACACTCCTAGCCTAGGAAACTGAATAACTTATATAGACAACCCACTCCAAAACTAAAATTCACCACAATCAGGCATTCACTGCTTTTCTGACTCATTTATTAGCTCAGTTCATCAAAATTACTTATTTGCGCAGGCGATCGAACGAAAACGCAATCGACAGATTTCGTTTTAACGAAATTCGTTAAAATAAACGAACCTACATTGTTATCAAAATATTTTTTATTTCCACATCGGATTCGTTAAATTAATCGACTTTCGTTTAAACGATCGATTTTCGTTTAAACGTAAACGATCGAAATCGAACGAAGCATCGATCGATTTTTGAGCACTTAATTCTGATTGTAACTGTATTTTAGTGTTGCCTTGAAAAATACAGAATTTTGAAAATGTTTTATTTCGAAACCGCTTGTTGCACCGGCGACGCCCCACATTCCAAGCTCAATGTCAAAATTATGGAATGCACAAGTGAGTGATTAAGAATATTTGCTAAGTAGATTAGTGAAACTTAAGTGTTAATATAAATAAATGATATGCTGAGGGACCCTAAATTGCCAAAATGACAACGTGATAAACCCGAGTCAGTTTTTGAAGTTTTGGTCACAACAAAAATTTGAAACGGAAATTTTATACAATAACATGTCTACTAAAAGTTTTTTATTCAAAATATACCATGAGTCTAGTCAGTGAGACTGAGGAAATGAGCGCTGTTCGTTCAATGTGTCGATGTTCGCTGACAAATTAAAAATTTTATCCGAAACGTGTTGGAATTTTGTTCGAAGCATGTTGAAATTTTGGCACACTCTTTGAATTTGATCGAAAGCTGTTCGAAGTTTGTTCCAGTGTTGTTCGAGAATAAATAAATTTTGTGCGATTTCTGTTGATGTTCGTTCTTCGAAAGATGACAGCCATTCCTGGCGAGTACTGTAGAACAGAAAATCCTTTGTATCGTTAAAAACTGCTAGAGCAAAATCTACTAGCTTCAGTTTCAACAGTTACGTAGCATTAACGTATTTTATATTAGAACAGTACAATATATTGTTTTGATCTATCACGTTATACCTAATCTCAAAGACTCCAGACAGATAGGAACTACCTGTTCGACGACATCAAGAGCTTTTAATACAGTTTTCAAACAATAACCTTTTTAATTTCTCTCTTTCAAAAGTACCCCAAGAAGTTAAGTTTCCAAAAAAAGAGTTTTACTCTAGTTATATCATTTTAAATTTTAACCCTTTATGCAGAAGTTATAAACAGTTAAAAGAATCCTTTAATGGTATGGAAAGATAACGCTGATAAAAAATGTTATTGGGAAGAAATTATAAAGTCGGGTCGTAAAGTGTGATTAACTGGCTGTGTTAAACGAGGTTTATGGTGAAAAATGCTCGGCGACTAATAACAATTTTGGCATATATCTGTACCAGAAAAATGCGTCTTTCAGTTTAGCAAGGGGATGCATAGTTTGTTGAGACAATGATTCCTTATTTTAAGTTTCTCCAATATTCAATAATATAAATCTCATAACGTATGCAACATACTGCAACGAAAATAGTGTGACACGCATCAGAGCTTAGTTATCTTTTGCTTTACTTCGAAATATAATGTGCGACAATCACAACACTTCGAATTCAAAACACTGAGGTGCAGTGTTTGTCTCATCATGGATCAATTTTGTTGTTTTATGACAACTGAAGGAATGTAGAGATTTATAAGACACAAGTACAAAACAAACTACCAATAATTTGATACCCGGTAACAGCGCCAAGCTTCAAAACAAAGCCTAAGTCCATCTTCATGTCCATGTCTCCTACGAATAGATAACATGCGAACGACAACTTACCATGTCAAAGCTGATTTAAAAGCTAGTAAAGCTTTAATCTCCTGAATATAAAAAAATACTTAAAAAAGATAAATTTCGCGTAATAATAATAATTCATAAGATATCAACTAAAACCTTTCTATCATACTCAACGAAAACTACATATATCAGATATCTCATGATGTCTAAAGCTTGTTTATCGTCCGGACAGTAATTATTGGGCTTTTTTGTAGTTTTAATCTTCCTAGCACCACTTCTCTTCGCTTTCTTTGTGGAAACTGTATCGTTTTGTGCTCGTTTCGTTGTGACGCGTGCATTGTGTAAGTGATAATATATATGGATGGCGCTATGTGTATCATACTGCTACAGAAATAGCTTACGTATGGGTCGAGTTTTCGCATCATTAGATATGTTACACCCTACTACTCTCGAAGTTTCAAAATTTTGCACAAGTTTTGTAGCGCAGAAAGATAAATGTGGGGGTTTTCTTTCGCAAGTACATAGTGGTCTAGACCTGAATACACAGGTTTTGTTCTCACTGAAATGAGCAACTCCTTCATGGTCAAAAGGAAATGGGTCAAGTGAAAGTACAGGTTTATAATAAAGTTTCTGTACCATTTTGTTTCATTTAAACTTATTAACGTTTTAATACAATCACAAAATCCCAATTAATCACGGTTATTGATATTACGAGGATGTAATACTTAATTATATTAATTTGATTCTTTGAAAATGGTTTGCATATATGTAGTTTTCGTTGAGTAGTATTAATAGAAAGGTTTTAGTTGATATCTTATGAATTATTATTATTACGCGAAATTTATCTTTTTTAAGTATTTTTATATTCAGGAGATTAAAGCTTTACTAGCTTTTAAATCAGCTTTGACATGGTAAGTTGTCGTTCGCATGTTATCTATTCGTAGGAGACATGGACATGAAGATGGACTTAGGCTTTGTTTTGAAGCTTGGCGCTGTTACCGGGCAGCAAATTATTGGTAGTTTGTTTTGTACTTGTGTCTATAATCTCTACATTCCTTCAGTTGTCATAAAACAACAAAATTGATCCATGATGAGACAAACACTGCACCTCAGTGTTTTGAATTCGAAGTGTTGTGATTGTCGCACATTATATTTCGAAGAAAGCAAAATATAACTAAGCTCTCGATGCGTGTCACACTATTTGTTGCAGTATGTTGCATACGTTATGAGATTTATATTATTGAATATTGGATAAACTTAAAATAAGGAATCATTGTCTCAACAAACTATGCATCCCCTTGCTAAACTGAAAGACGCATTTTTCTGGTACAGATATATGCCAAAATTGTTATTAGTCGCCGAGCATTTTTCACCAGAAACCCTGTTTAACACAGCCAGTTAATCACACTTTACGACCCGACTTTATGTTTCTTCCCAATAACATTTTTATCAGCGTTATCTTTCCATACCATTAAAGGATTCTTTTAACTGTTTATAACTTCTGCATAAAGGGTTAAATTCTAAAATGATATAACTAGAGTAAAACTCTTTTTTGGAAACTTAACTTCTTGGGGTACTTTTGAAAGTATAAATTAAAAAAGGTTATTGTTTGAAAACTGTATTAAAAGCTCTTGATGTCGTCGAACAGGTAGTTCCTATCTGTCTGGAGTCTTTGAGATTAGGTATAACGTGATAGATCAAAACAATATATTGTACTGTTCTAATATAAAATACGTTAATGCTACGTAACTGTTGAAACGAAGCTAGTAGATTTTGCTCTAGCAGTTTTTAACGATACAAACGTTTTGTCTGTTCTACAGTACTCGCCAGGAATGGCTGTCATCTTTCGAACGAACGAACATCGAACAGAAATCGCACAAAATTTATTTATTCTCGAACAACACTGGAACAAACTTCGAACAGCTTTCGATCAAATTTGAAAGAGTGTGCCAAAATTTCAAACATGCTTCGAACAAAATTCGAACACGTTTCGGATAAAATTTTTAATTTGTCGAGCGAACATCGAACGAACATCGAACGAACAGCGCTCATTTCCTCAGCTCTCACTGTACCTGAGCACTTCATGGTTATAGTTTTGGAATAAAAAACTTTTAGTAGACATGTTATTGTATCAAAATTTCCGTTTCAAATTTTTGTTGTGACCAAAACTTCAAAAACTGACTCGGGTTTATCACGTTGTCATTTTGGCAATTTAGGGTCCCTCAGCATATCATTTATTTATATTAACACTTAAGTTTCACTAATCTACTTAGCAAATATTCTTAATCACTCACTTGTGCATTCCATAATTTTGACATTGAGCTTGGAATGTGGGGCGTCGCCGGTGCAACAAGCGGTTTCGAAATAAAACATTTTCAAAATTCTGTATTTTTCAAGGCAACACTAAAATACAGTTACAATCAGAATTAAGTGCTCAAAAATCGATCGATGCTTCGTTCGATTTCGATCGTTTACGTTTAAACGAAAATCGATCGTTTAAACGAAAGTCGATTAATTTAACGAATTCCGATTGTGTTGAAATAAAAAATATTTTGATAACAATGTTAGGTTGCGTTTATTTTAACGAATTTCGTTAAAACGAAGATCTGTCGATTGCGTTTTCGTTCGATTTCGCCTGCGTTCGATATAATAAGCACTTAATTCTGATTGTAACTGTAGCTAATAAATGAGTCAGAAAAGCCAGTGTAATGCCTGATTGTGGTTGAATTTTAGTTTTGGAGTGGGTTGTCTATATAAGTTATTCAGTTTCCTAGGTCATCTAGGAGTGTTTTACGAGTATGAGACAAAAAATTTGCCATTTCAATGAATCAGAGCAACCCAAAATTTTGCCAGGGTGTCCAAGTTAAAAGACAACCATTCTTGAGTGCCAAAATCGTTTGAAATGGAGCTACAAATTATGTTTTGCGACTTTTTCAGAACGCAGTGTAATGTAGTGAAGATTGTGATTGCAGGGGTGAAAGATTATATATCATGTTTGTGTGTGTGTGGTCGCTCATAACTAGGAAACGACCTACCGATTTTCATGATCTTATGCTCATTCGAACCGGCAGAGTCGATTTACCATGTACGTCCCCGAGCGCTTTTGATTTGGGGTCTGGTTCCGTGGTCAGCTGACAAAATGTGGGTTTTTTACCCTATTTTACTACCCTTCACGGTAGCATTTTACTACCCCAGTAGCAAGGTTGTTTTATCTTAATTTCCGAATTTTTTCTCTGGTTGGTTTATTTCACAGTAAAATGATAAATGCGGATGTTTCATTTTTGTTTTTCCGATTAAGGCTGCGGTTCTCGAGTTATGGAGTTTGAGGTATGACGCCCTCGTGTGTTCTCGATCCAATATTAGAAAATTTGTGCTGACGTCCTGGGCGGCTGAAAAGTTCCACTTGGCGGTTTTCGGGCATGTAAAACTCATTGCCAGTGTTGGTTTTACTCTGTGACCCATGGTTCCATGGGTACGGGGGTATGACTCTCACATGGTTCCTCGACAACTTGGTGATTTTCGGGCATGGGAAAGTCGTTGCCGGTTTTGATTTTGCCTCACGACCCATGTCTACGGGGCTATGGCGCCGTTTTGGGTCATGGACCCAAAATTTCTAATTTTATTGCGACGTACTGGGAGGTTAGCTTGCACTTGGGGCTTTTCGGGCATGGCAAACTTATTGCCGGTGTTAGTTTTGTTCTAACTTATGGCGTATTATATCGCATATCGACGTATGTTATCGAGAACTGATTGCTGTGCACACAAAAGGCGTAGGTATACCTATGCTTCACTACGTTCTGCAATCTCGATAGAGTTAGTAGTTTGTCAGATCATCCCTTTTGAGTAATGAACCAAAATATTAAAAACACTGTTTAGTTGAAATATTAAGAGTTTTGACTGTGTTTTTGCTTGCCGCAGGTTACTGATGGGCTTATAGCGTTATCAAGTTAAATGTGTTGATTTAATTATTTGAAGACTGTCGTAGTATGTCGTTACGCAATGACAAGCTCAAATTGCTCTATTTTAACATCAAAATTATATTTCTTTCGCTTGGAGTCTACGTAATATGCTTAGGCTTTTAGCCTTCCGGGTCATTTCACGCTACGATGTCCTTTTGCCCCAGAAAAAAATGACTAGTGACTTTTTTGCTCCAATTATCTTCATTTTTACACCCTATGACCAAAAAACTTCAAGGATCCGTAATTTGAGGTCGTTATAGTAAATTTTTTAACCGTTTTTATGCTATGGCTTCCCAAATACCACCCCCTGCTGCTCAGCAAGGTACCATAAAATCGCCTTTGGTATGCTCCAGGTTGCATCTAGCCTCGATTTTGTGATCGTATCTCGTGCAGCCCGTCAGCGCGGTCAAAATGACGTTATGCGGAACTCCGTATATCAAAAATTAAGCTTTTTATGCCTATTCTTGGGTCAAATTTAACACTTTTAAAACACGGGGTGCCGATTTATACCGGTTATTAAATGGAAACGAAGCGGCCATAAACGGTAGCTATTTATATCGATAGTTTAGCCTGGGGGAAGTGTTATGCAAAAAATTCACAACATACCCTTTGCCAGATATGTTCGAATGCCGGAAGTAGCTGGTGATCTGGGGGTTGGTAATATTCGGCGGTTGGGGTTAAAAATGTGAAATGGCCAATTCGACCGTGTTTAACCAGCATAGTTAACTTAAAAACGGTATGTAAGATCTTCTATACCACAATTTCCACTATGAGGGGTACAAAATGACAGTCATATCAACTGCCAGTGTACATGCCTGAGACCATGATCGGGGGAGAGGGGTAAATTTAGAATTTTTTCAAAAATAATTTTGCGACATATGTCGTCCAAATGTATTGCCACAATGTATTATGAACCAAAAGTGTGAAATTTCCTCGAAATAACATCATATGTTCGATTTTTCCACATTTTGGTGGTGGTCGGGGGTGGGTAAAAGTGTGGTCGGGGGGTGGGTCAAAAGCCCGAGATCCACAGATCGGGCGCGAGATAGAGCTCAGGTCGTTTCACCATTTGCTTCGTGATTGGAAAGAACCATAACAGACAAATTAATTGACTTTTACTGACTCCACCATACCCTTAACTAGAAACGGTCGGGCGGGGGTAATCAAATGTGCTAAAATCGACCTTTAGACCCTAGCGCTGGGGTTAGTAACAGCAAGCACCTGGGTTAATATTTTTTCAAAAGGCACCAAGGGGGCAGGTATGATATATGAACAACGTTTATGAACCATGCATAAGTAACGAGCAATGACCAAAAAAGAATTTGGTCGGGGGGGGGGGTGAAACTGGGGTTCATGTCATATCGACAGCTGTCACTCTCCATGATTGGAGTAGATTTGAAAGTCGCGCAATTAAAAATGTTGAGTAGACCTGACTAATCCTGCGGTGTGAAGAGATTTTGGCCATAACTTCGAACACGGAGCCACGACACTCCCGAAAAAAGAGGTCGTAAAATTAGTCATTACGATTTTTATTAAATTGGGAATTATGTAAATGTACCAGCCTCTTCAGCATACATGAAGCCGAAAAATTTTTTTGTTTTTGCTTGAACTAGCTAACTAATGACGCTTCCTAGCATAAATGTAACATTTTTACCGTTCCCTGCACGTTTATGTTCTCTGGCCAAAACATCCCAGTTTTTAACCCCCCCCCCCGACCAAAAGGTAAGCATCGTAGCATGAAAATGACCTTCCAGTGTATGTTACTGTAAATGTTTGACTGAATGAGAATATTACAAAAGTTGGCTAGCGAACGAGAACTGTCGGAATAGTTAGTACTTTCATGTTTAAAGAGCCAAAGCGTTGCTTCATCAATCCTAACATTCAGAGCACGGTTGCCCGGCGAAGAAAACGAAACCGAAATTGAGTCGTTTGGAACGAGATCCGCCGACGAACCCAGTGGACTGGGACCGGAGGTGGAGCATCAGTTTGAGGACGGTGATGAAGCTGTTGTCATTTCAGATCCGTTGATTATGATGAAGCAAACAAATATGCAACTATCGATTTTGACCGAGCATTCGCTACCGCCGTTCGTCGCTCATAGCTATCGGACGTGAGTCTATCGAGCAACAGTATATCAAAATTGTAACGTCACTTAATTAACGGGATTTATGTTACGCGACCTGCTTACACCAGGTTCTCTCGAGTCGGGATCTTAACTAATCCGTCTTGTTTTCTATTTTTACTTTGTTCTATTTATGAACAATAGATTCAGAAACGTAACAGTTATATTACACTTTCGTCTCAGTAGTGTACATATTATATATATTATAATATATACAATTTTGTAATTAAATATTTTTCGGTGTGGCGAGGCCATATTGAACTCCCATAAACATAGTTACAAAATAACCGCGTTGAGATGACTGCATGTAAGGTCGGTACACAGCCTTTGGATCTGTCATATCAGCAGCGGCGAGTTTAGATTTTGTTATCTCAAGTTTACATTCGCATTATTCAAAACAACCAATACTTTCAGACAGATATTATGGATAGATTCAGTTTGTTTAAAAAAACATCTGCGACGGCTATGCTCGATCAATCTGCGTTGTCGAGCAGAATATATTTGTCGAAATATTGATGCTGGACACAAATGAAGCTTTAAGACTAGTCTATAACATTCGCAGTGACTGGGACTACCATATATACATTCCTGCAGGACAAACGGGAAACACACACAGGTGCTCGGATGCAATAATTGACACGATAGTTTAATAAACTATTTCGATTGGGCGAAACTGACACATGTTTGTCGGGGTGCTTCTGGACGCCAGGTGGCATTCGTTTATTGCTCGCTTACTTTTATTTCCGATTGCGCTTATTTAAAAGATAGTATGGTTGCATGAACCGAGTGAAAGCAGTGATAACTGTATTGGTACATAAATTTAGGCGGCCAGTGATGATGAAGTGATAAAGGCACAAGTCCCGACTTATTGGTGCGATGCATAGTAAAGCAGAGATTAGATTTATCCCTATATGATTAAAAACATTACATTTTTGCGGCTGAAACATATTTTTATCTTGCATATTATACGTGTTTTAATTATATTTTTGTTGCTTTACAAAACTTGGCTTACTCCGTTTTTACTAATATGAGCGGCAAGGCTTTCAGATTGGAATTACGTTGTTTTATGCATGAGTAAACTTTGGCTGCGCCCCTTACCACCCTCTTTTGTCAAAAGCCGCAAATTACCATTCAGTTTTTCACAGAACACAATTTATTCATTTTGCATTAAACAAAAGAAATTAGTCCGCTTCGTTTTTCATCGATTATGATTGGAAAATGTTCCCTAACACTTTGTTGTTAAAGCACAGGTGTCGAATAGCACTCGCTAATGGCGTTATGGCACAGAAAAAATGACGAAATCAGATCCGAGTTTTGTTCTCTAACAACGTTTTGTACATGGTGTCAAAAGAGGATGGTTTAAGGGCGCATCCTAAGTTTATTCTTGCATTAAGACATAGCTCTATTGTTAGATATACAGACAGTCATCTTTTTCTTTTAATCAAACGACGATCATTGTTAACTTCTGTTGTAGAATTGAATGTCACTATAGTGACTCCAACAATAAACTTATACTTATATAGTTTAGCGCATTCCTTCGTTGCAATTTTGTTTTTCGGAAATTTAGAGTTTTTAAAAAAATTGTGCAACTGGCTGTTGGTGATGGCTGCAGTATTACGCGATAGCCGCCGGGTTGGGTTTTTCATTTTGAACGGAACGTGAAAGTAGGGGTGATCCACCAATATCGATTAACGTATGGCTACGAATTATGCGTAACTTGACTTTGGCAAAGCAGCTGCTTGTACATTAATTGAACTTTTACCATTAAATACTCATCAACATGCAAGCAAGTTCCTGCCATCACTTTCAATCATTGCGCATTTGTTGAAAGTGTTGGTTGGTGTTCTACCGTAATTTAAACTATTTACACCTGTAAAAAATTAGGTCAAACTGCGCCTTTGGAGAATCTTGATTTTTCATAAAGTATTTTTTCTCGCGCAGTGGATCTGAAAACTGATTAGAAAGTTGTATCGATCATTTTATTCAAATTGTGTTTAATCGGAAAAATTTTTTCTCCGTCTGTTCTTCGTATTTTCTCTTGGTCCTAGCCATATTGTTGGCAACTAAAAAAGTTTGTTATTGGACACATTACAACAAATGTCATTTGTTAAGGCACATAGCAGCTTTGCGGTTTGTATTTGTGCGGCTGCCATTACTTCCTACCCACATTTTTACAAAAACCTGCGCGTATTGACGACTGATTTTCGCCATTTTGGGTCACTCAACATTTTAAATCATGACTCGTGCCAGATATCTACGATGGAAAAATGGAGGCCATCGCTCATCGCTAATCCTCTCATTCAGTGTTATTTTGCTGTTATGTATTCTCTGTAAGAGCAGTCGTTTTTAAACCATGACCCGAAAGTTCGAACTTACCCATAAAAGTAAAACTTCAAAAATTACGAAGCGAGGTTTTTATTTTGGTGGGCATAAAAGATAAAGTCTATTCTTAGTTAACCTATTAGCAAAGTTGGTTTCATTTTTTAACCCCAGGATTAGGTTGGCTCTAACGCCGGACGGTAGCGCAGTTTTTTCCGCCAAAACGTAAAATTTTGCCACTTTTTAAATATAGATGTATTGTGTAAGTCGTTCGAATATATATATTTTTTCGTTACTGAATACGATTAAAAGCAATTGTATTTGCGTCGTATCCATTAAATAAATGTTCGAATACTACGACGTGAAAACTGCTCTTCATTCGAATTTTTCATTAGAATTTATGGTTTATAAGTTTTCGTTTTGGATCTTTGGAAGAAGAAATAAAAGTTCTTTATTTTGATATATGGATAAAATGCCCGTGATGTCGCCATTGAAGTATTATCGGTGTTATATTGCTATCGTGGGACTTTAATGTGCTCAAGGGCCTAAATTTTAAATGGACATAGCAAACAAGAGTAGCCATACGCTTAGTTTTCCCATGCTTTCCGAGTTGCTATTTGTTTCAATTATACATTTAAAAATACTTGTTACATAGTTATAAAAATATCGATAAACCACGCATTTGCAGTTATAAACTATGTTTACGTATATAAAATATATTTAAATTATATTTATATTTTCGATGAATTTTGAGTAAAAACGAATAAATTCAATTCGTAGTGATTGTAAAATTTGGCGGCGTGTGTTTGAGGGTTTTTTGGTGTAACACGCATTGCTGAATTTGGCTGGGTGGCTGACTCGGGAGAAAGATCATTTATTGAAAGCTTGAAATCTATTCATGCCCTTTGTTCAGCACGAAACCCCATGACAACATGTTTCCCCCGAAAAACAAGGCCAAAGAGGCTCTAATCGGGTCCCGGTTGGTACAATAAAAGCATAATTATTTAATGTAACTCAACAACCGATGTAGATATTTGAGTCAAATTGAGCTCATTTTGTAGAGCTAATAAGCCTCAATAACACTACTGTTTTGCTACGAAGTTCTTCTAGGACGTAAGATTTGGGCAAAAACTATTCCCAAAATGAGCCCATGAAACCCAAAAATACACGAAAATGATAATATCTCTATAACAAGTTGAGGTATATGGATGTTTTTGTTCTCATTTTGTATTTATCAGCTATATGCTAGCGAGCTCAATAATCTCGTATATATCTTCTCAGTTACAAAGCAACATGGCTACGTTCGCTTATAGATATGTACATTTCGCTAAATTATATATTCAACACTGAGCATTCATCTTGGCAACAAGACAAGCTACTAGTTATTATATTCTATATTTTCTTCTTGTTTTTTTAGATATTTTATGTAATATATGTGTACATTATGTAATATGTGTATATAATGTCTGTATTGCTTTGTTGCATTGCGTATTCTCCCTTTTTTTAAAATAACTTTGTCATTTTATCGAATTATTATGTATATAATCTCTTCCGATAATCAAAAATTATTAACGTTTGGAAATTTAAAGTAACATTTGTATGAAGGGTTTTTTACATGTCAAAAATGAAAGCCGACCATTATGTGTACAGAAACTGACACGACTGTAATGTGTAAAGTTGTGCGTAACCACCAGCGATCCTATTTTGAAGTATCGCATAAAAATTGTTACTGAATGCGATAAAAAAATTAAACTATATTTATAAACGAAAATTAACACATATTCAAATATTACTGACTTTTCTGTTAAATATAAATTAAAAATTAGAGATTTTTTGGTCTAAAGTAATTAATTGTGAGTGTTCGGTGCGGAAATAAGTAAGCATTTTTAAAAGAATATGTACCTGCAATCTCTATCTAATGATCACCATTTAATTGAAGTAAAAGTTCTACTGAAATCTTCTGGTTTTTGGGAATGTCACTTCAGTTACATCTCAAACACAACATGTTAATTCATTTTTTGAAGAGCTCGTCTCGACATTTACATCAAACCAATGCATAATAACATCTACCACTCATAGTACGGAAATATAATAGCTATTAATCCCAGTTTAAAGACAAATTTTTGACGTTCTAGATTATTGCCAGTTTTAAACAATTTCGGAATTAGATACCATCTTCATAACGCGTGCAACAATTTTAAATGTATCAAAATTTTTCAGGCTTTAATCAGCGATACCGTATAATATTAGGATTAATGATTAATAACATATTATTGTTTTAATATAATAATACTATTAAATATTATTATTAATAAAATATGGCTAAAATTAGATATTGCAAAATTTTAAATGTTTCGTTTCGATCCAGGATACCACAACGAGCAAAATTATTTTGAAAAATGGAGACCGGTTCTCGCCTGCAGTGACCACCAATGCTTGCACAGGTAAGCAAAGTGCAGTGTGATTTTGAATTGGCACAGATTGCCTTAGGTAGAATAGCCATCTGGGCGAGTATGATATGTCCATATATTTGCAGTGAAAGCATTTTCAGTGGTTATAATGCTGTAGGATATGAACCAGTTTTCCAAAAATTTAAAAATTAAGATATTGACAATTTTTCAGACACGAAGGATGAGTAGCTTTTCTAAATGACGCAACTAACGAATATGATGAGAATTAAAGTGGTATTGTTAATGTGATAATAGTATGTCGTAATAATTGTAAGACATACGAAGTCGGCTCATACAGTTACAAATAGGTACAGTTGCAACAGCGGCGTGACAGGTTCATCAAAACTGGAGGGGCCGTACATTCACATTCATTATTTATACCTGTCTTAATTTTGTAAATTACCGTAAGTAAAAAGTGTGAGACGGCGGTGGACCCTAACACCGCTAACATTATCTCTAGTACAGTACAATAAATTTATTGGAAAATACAGTTTATATGTAATCTGATTTGAAACCTTGTATAGAAGGCAATGCCGAATATTAACAGTTAGTCAATTTATTGGAGATTATATATTTTATATTTTGCAGTATAGTGTAAGCGGCAAGCGGTTAATGCTCACTATCTCATATTTGAGACGGGTTTTTGTTAATATCAAACTTATTGGCATGTGAATCCAGGATGTTTTTGATATGATTTTATTGAGCCTTAGACTTAATAACATTGCGTTTGATCCGATCTTATTTACACATGTATACATCTATATAGTGATAGCTACCGTTTTGCAATACAAAGTACGGCGTGAACAGTTTTATCGGATTCAAAAACGATAATGGAGCGTGAAAAATATATCTACCACTGTTGTTGGCACAGAATTTGGCGGTATCGGGTGGTATTGGCAAATTAAATAGGAAATACGAATACGGTCATGCTATGAGTTTTGTAATCAGCACTTTTTGTTTACGTTTCATCCGTTTTGTTGATTTATGTCAAATGTCTTACTATGGCTAAGAAAATAGTTGAATTTACTTGTAGTTTAAAATAGTTGAATTTACGGAAATGTGTTAGAAAACAAAAACTCTTGGAAAATCCTGAGCTATTCTGATATTAATTCAAGCTGGAATTGTTGGATCCATGTGAATCCGTTTTGTTGATTTATGTCAAATGTCTTACTATGGCTAAGAAAATAGTTGAATTTACTTGTAGTTTAAAATAGTTGAATTTACGGAAATGTGTTAGAAAACGAAAACTCTTGGAAAATCCTGAGCTATTCTGATATTAATTCAAGCTGGAATTGTTGGATCCATGTGAATCCGTTTTGTTGATTTATGTCAAATGTCTTACTATGGCTAAGAAAATAGTTGAATTTACTTGTAGTTTAAAATAGTTGAATTTACGGAAATGTGTTAGAAAACAAAAACTCTTGGAAAATCCTGAGCTATTCTGATATTAATTCAAGCTGGAATTGTTGGATCCATGTGAATCCGTTTTGTTGATTTATGTCAAATGTCTTACTATGGCTAAGAAAATAGTTGAATTTACTTGTAGTTTAAAATAGTTGAATTTACGGAAATGTGTTAGAAAACAAAAACTCTTGGAAAATCCTGAGCTATTCTGATATTAATTCAAGCTGGAATTGTTGGATCCATGTGAATCCGTTTTGTTGATTTATGTCAAATGTCTTACTATGGCTAAGAAAATAGTTGAATTTACTTGTAGTTTAAAATAGTTGAATTTACGGAAATGTGTTAGAAAACAAAAACTCTTGGAAAATCCTGAGCTATTCTGATATTAATTCAAGCTGGAATTGTTGGATCCATGTGAATCCGTTTTGTTGATTTATGTCAAATGTCTTACTATGGCTAAGAAAATAGTTGAATTTACTTGTAGTTTAAAATAGTTGAATTTACGGAAATGTGTTAGAAAACAAAAACTCTTGGAAAATCCTGAGCTATTCTGATATTAATTCAAGCTGGAATTGTTGGATCCATGTGAATCCGTTTTGTTGATTTATGTCAAATGTCTTACTATGGCTAAGAAAATAGTTGAATTTACTTGTAGTTTAAAATAGTTGAATTTACGGAAATGTGTTAGAAAACGAAAACTCTTGGAAAATCCTGAGCTATTCTGATATTAATTCAAGCTGGAATTGTTGGATCCATGTGAATCCGTTTTGTTGATTTATGTCAAATGTCTTACTATGGCTAAGAAAATAGTTGAATTTACTTGTAGTTTAAAATAGTTGAATTTACGGAAATGTGTTAGAAAACGAAAACTCTTGGAAAATCCTGAGCTATTCTGATATTAATTCAAGCTGGAATTGTTGGATCCATGTGAATCCGTTTTGTTGATTTATGTCAAATGTCTTACTATGGCTAAGAAAATAGTTGAATTTACTTGTAGTTTAAAATAGTTGAATTTACGGAAATGTGTTAGAAAACAAAAACTCTTGGAAAATCCTGAGCTATTCTGATATTAATTCAAGCTGGAATTGTTGGATCCATGTGAATCCGTTTTGTTGATTTATGTCAAATGTCTTACTATGGCTAAGAAAATAGTTGAATTTACTTGTAGTTTAAAATAGTTGAATTTACGGAAATGTGTTAGAAAACGAAAACTCTTGGAAAATCCTGAGCTATTCTGATATTAATTCAAGCTGGAATTGTTGGATCCATGTGAATCCGTTTTGTTGATTTATGTCAAATGTCTTACTATGGCTAAGAAAATAGTTGAATTTACTTGTAGTTTAAAATAGTTGAATTTACGGAAATGTGTTAGAAAACAAAAACTCTTGGAAAATCCTGAGCTATTCTGATATTAATTCAAGCTGGAATTGTTGGATCCATGTGAATCCGTTTTGTTGATTTATGTCAAATGTCTTACTATGGCTAAGAAAATAGTTGAATTTACTTGTAGTTTAAAATAGTTGAATTTACGGAAATGTGTTAGAAAACGAAAACTCTTGGAAAATCCTGAGCTATTCTGATATTAATTCAAGCTGGAATTGTTGGATCCATGTGAATCCGTTTTGTTGATTTATGTCAAATGTCTTACTATGGCTAAGAAAATAGTTGAATTTACTTGTAGTTTAAAATAGTTGAATTTACGGAAATGTGTTAGAAAACGAAAACTCTTGGAAAATCCTGAGCTATTCTGATATTAATTCAAGCTGGAATTGTTGGATCCATGTGAATCCGTTTTGTTGATTTATGTCAAATGTCTTACTATGGCTAAGAAAATAGTTGAATTTACTTGTAGTTTAAAATAGTTGAATTTACGGAAATGTGTTAGAAAACGAAAACTGCTTTTCACTTGGAAAATCTTCAGCTTTCTGATATTAATTAGCTCAGATTTTTTCGTTTTCTAACACATTTCCGTAAATTCAACTATTTTAAACTACAAGTAAATTCAACTATTTTTCTTAGCCATAAACATTTTGACATAAATCAAAACGGAAGTTACATGGATCCAATAATTCCAGCTTGAATTTAAATCTATAGCTCAGATTTTCAAGTTTTAGTTTTCTGACGCATCCAGTAAATTGATATTTTGGGATTACAGTAGATTTGATATTTCTAGACATTTGGCGTAGATCACACATGTCAACGATTTTTCAGAATAGCTCAGGATTTTCCAAGACCTGACACATTTCTAAATTCAACTATTTTAAACTACAGTAAATTCAATTTTTATTCACCGTAGTAAGACATTTTTTTGCAACATAAATCAACAAAACGGATTACATGATACACAGATTCCAGCTTGAATTAAATATTAGAATAGCTCAGATTTTTCCAAGAGTTTTTTTGTTTTCTAACACATTTCCGTAAATTCAACTATTTTAAACTACAAGTAAATTCAAGCTATTTTCTTAGCCATAGTAAGACATTTGACATAAATCAACAAAACGGAAAAAAATGGATCCAACAATTCCCAGCTTGAATTAATATAGGATGGCAAT
>JASANE010011151.1:0-30228 GCA_030248225.1 Trileptium ribeirensis
TGTACTTCGTTCAGTTACGTGCTACTACCAACAGGGGGCAAAACCCTCATTTTCTATCTACTCCCTTGGAAATCCAAAATTTTTTTCTTAAGAATACGGTCATGATGGGTAGCTTTCGACTCAGCTTGATGAGACAAATCTACTGGCGTGCAGTTTGTTGAAATCTACGCAATCCCAGTAACCCTGAGGGATGGAAATAAAATGCAGACCGTGCCGTTCTCGATATACCAAGCTAAGGTCCTTATATGAGACATACACTAAAGCTAAGTCGGGGGTTGCTGCCAGTTCTAAACTCGCTTTAAGCTGTTCTTTCCCAACGTTATAACGTACCGCCCCTCAGGGTTACTTGGGCCCTAACTTTCTAAAGATAGCGTAGATTTCAATAAGCTACACGCGACTATATTTCTCTCATCAATCCGAGTAGAACGGTACCTTACATGACCATATTCCGAAGAAGAAAAATTGGACTATTGGAAAATCAAAAATCAAAGAATAACCTGTCAAGGATGTGGCTAAAATGGATATTTTCTGAACCGTCTCATCGAGCTGAATCGTCTGCTATTAAAATTTTATTTGTATCTTTAAAATTGACGAAATTCCGGCTGGAGATAACCGAAAAGACCCAAAATATTATTAATCTACCATTTTATAATCAACGTTCTCTAAAATTACATGATATAAATTTGAATTGGCTAAAGGCTACAACAGATACTGCCAATGCTACGCAACTGCACAACATAATGAAAAATTTGGACGATTCGACGTTTCAGAAACTCGGCTAGTTTACTGCCTCGCACAATTTGATCTTTGCTCAGTTATTGTATGCATATTCTTACAGAAAACTGTCAATGGTAATACATTTATATTTACGTGTTCGTTGTATATCTGTGAATTAGCTGAGAAAGCAGGAAACCCATGTATCGCTGCTTTCAAGATTTTGTATGCCAAAATAATTCCCTGTAATCAATTTCGGGCTGTGGAGATTCTAGCAAAGACCCTAACCACTCGTAGAGAACTTAAATCATATTCTCTTTTACTAGCAACAAAAGACATAATTTAATACACTGTGAGCAATCAAAAAATCTACCTCGGAACAAACATAAAACTCTTCGCAATAAAACATCTAGCGTACTATACAAACCAACAAATGACAATGCCTGATAAAATGGCAAAAATAACCAAACGAATGTGGCAGTATTGAATCGTAAAAATACATTTTGTGCAGCAAGACGAGAGAAAATGCTTACCGAATACTGGTTAGTTTCGTATTTACTATTCTTCTGCAGTCATATTGTTATCTAAAATGACCCACCTGAAGCTGAAGGGCGTAAACGTTAGGTCCTCAAAAAAGAACTGAATGGCACCGGTGTTACAGCCTGGTTCACTCCCTCCCAGAAGCAATATTAACTGGCAAGTTAAAAGCGAAGCGAGCGTGGGTTCATCTCAGAAAAATTACGTTGGTCCCATAAAACTAGGCTGTTCTGATTTTTCCCACGGCTATAATGAATGCTAACTTGAATTTTTTCAGTTAACTGAAATTACTGTTTTTCTCGCCGAAAAAAATGAAGGAAATGAAAACATCTACTCTCACTACTGTTACAAAATTGCTTTAAAATAAAATCCATAATAATTTTATTATGACCTTATGTCAAGCCACGATTTATATATTACATTCCTTCATTCACACTAGTATAAACACTACCAGTCTTTTAGTTTTAGAGTAACTACGACGTACAAGACATGGTGGAAAAAAATAGGGGAGAATCAGGCTAGCCTAATTTTGCCGTGTTAACTTCTGGCTTTTACGCCGAGTTTCAGGGCGCGGTAGCCACCTAGTTAGTCTTAGGCTTATTTTATACAGAGACCTTATCTTAGGAAGCTCCGTTAGTTGAGGACCGGACACATGTACGCCTGCATTTAGCTCAGGCCCCATAGCTATATTTTGGACTAACCGCTCTAATTTCTCAACGAGTGAACTAAACAGACCGAAGACATCGCAATGCGCGTTACACCTCTTTTCATCTAACACCTTCTACAACTTCATGACGCGGTCAACAACCGCTTATAGAAACTAAGAGAGTTAAAATTCTAATTTTGGGGCAAACAATTATACCGATTATTTTGTCTGCATTCATACACAATTATACGTATAACCTTAATAAGAGTGGACAAATTTCATACTGCTTCAAGAATATAAAACACAGCTCAACGCATAATATAATATTGATATACATAGAAAGCAGTAAGTGAAATCGGTTGAGTCCAATTTTAACTGACCACTAAAGATACGTTCACACGTCAAACTTTTTGCTGGAATTTTAAGCTCAAAATCTGAGCAAAAAGCTTGACGTGTGAACGTGCAATAAGTTGAGCGAGCTACGGCGCCAGGAATAATAACAAAACCCAACGTGCGACCACTGCCAACATTCGCTGCAATATGGATCATTTAGCGAATCCACAAAACTGGTTACCATTATCGCACTCGCCACAACTGACCGATGCTCGCTTGTATTTCGCTCGCAAGTTGAATGTGGGAAATAAACACAATTTTACTTCAATTTACTCTCTGCTCGGTCGGTCGAAAGACGAGTACAGTAGGATACTGATAACCGGTAAACAGTAAGGAGGTAAAGAATACAAGAAAAAACGTTTAAAGATGTCATTTCAAATACAATACTAAAATCAGTGTTTTGTTTCCACCATGCCGGAAAAAAGCCTTGACGCCATTATAAACATATTGCCCAACGTCCAGATAATTCATTGTTGTTGTACCAGTCCCGGCACATTCGATTTCACCCTAGCTTCTAGGGGCTCACTAGCAGTTATTTCTCACCTTCCACACTTGATCCGTGTAGATTGAACAATTTTGCCACCTCATTGAAATCGTCATATTCTTTACCTTCTTTGATAATCTAAAATCCTGCTAAGTATGCTGTTTTCAATACGGCTGATGCGTACGCCCCATCCTTAACCATTTCCAATAGTGTCTCACATTTTGGTGCAGCGTGCATTGTCAAACGATGCACACTGACTGATATTATTGTATGCAGTGCATTTGCACGTGCGTTGCTATTCGCTAGCTTTGTGAGGTTCTTTAAAGATCCGAGCAATCGAATTTTGTTCGACATTCGTTCGAAATTTTTAGCGCTTTAAAATTTGTTCGAAACTTGTTCGCACATAAAAAATTATGTTCGATGTTAGTTCGTGTGAAACTGAACCCTCATTTTAGGCGAGTACTTGCTTTCACCCTGTTTACCTTCTCTACCACCTTGAACCCACGGCAAAGCAGAGTACTTTTGCTCAAAGCAAAAATTACAGATTTATCAATTTTTAGCATTTGGGCAAAAAATTTTCGTTTCATACAACGTATGCTGATTTTGTCTACAAAACTCTTGTATTTTATAAAATATCACAAGATATTTAATGAGCTCCACCCGCTCCTATCATGACAATGGTTCTGGTTTTTAGGCCTCTGAGACTTCGGTTACAGACCCAGGCGACAAGTATGACCCAAAAAGGACGTAATCCGTAACTCTTTTAGCAAGAAGTGCAGAAAATTGGCAAAATTTTAGCAAAATTGAGGGCGAATAAACCTTATGATGATGAAGACCGAAAATTTTAGTGATCTTGGAGGAAGAACACGTCTCTTAGGGGACACGCGTGGCTAATGAAAGCTAGCTCCCTCTCTTCTATTAAAAATTTAGGGTGGTTTCACGGAGAGAGGTTGGAAAAATTGAAACGTAAAATAGCCTGAATGAATGAAATTTCGAATACACGTAGCAGATTAAAACTTATCAAAATCTGCGAACAAATCATTTTTTTTACATAATTATAACTTTTTCACATAAAAAAAATTTAACCAAAACGAAAACAATTTTGCCGATTAACAAAATGCGTGTGGGTAGTGAGGCTGCTCAAATATGCCGGAGAAATTATAATAATTAATATTGTGATGACTATAGGATAAAACCCAAACGAGAGAATTTAATGTTTTCCTTCAATCACTGATCGTCCAACAGACAGCAAAATCCTTTCACATAGCGGGGCTGTGTCTAAAATGTAGCGAAATCTCATAAAATAAAATAAACACAAAATACTAACCTTTCGAGCAATCGGCATTCGATTGAAAACGTTCCACAGTATCATGCCGACAATCACTTTGCCTTTGAGGTAGAAGATCACACCTTTACCATATTCTTCACCAGGTCGCGGTGGCGACGGTGCTGCGGCAGTTTGATCGACAACGGCAACCTGCAACACTTATTGGAAAATTAACAATGTTCACTCATCCAGACAAGACAATAATTATATAGAGGCATGACGAAATAAAAAATGAACTAAATGGCACACCACGTAATAATGACAAAAAATAAAAAAAGTTGGAGGAATCAGAGTGACCGAGGCTAAAACTATGCACAAACCTGATTTGATGAAACCAAATCAGAATGACGAAGATAAATATCCTTAATAGAAATTTTAGAGCCACAAACTTCCGTGCAATACAATTTTTTTAAGCTAATGCGGCAATTTAGGATGAAAATGTCGACTGTTGCCAGACATAATAAGGTATTCAAAAATAAAAATATAGACCCAGAGAATAAAAAAACAATACAGGCATAATTATAGTAATAATATTATATTATAGTATATATAAATATAGAATCATCTGATATTAATTTAGAGCTTAAATTCGAATTTGCAAAGCAGTTCACAAAAACGTCAGGCTACGAAATAGATTTGCAAAATCAATTATAGTGTTTAACAATGTGAAACGAAATGAAAAAAAAAAACTCTCACTGCCTCTCAATAAATTAATAGCATGAGAGGAGTGGATAACCCATTCAGTTGTTAGTTCATCTATTAGAGGTGATGCCCAAATTTCGTACCCAATTTCACTAGTATATCGAGGAACCCGGAAACGCTATCTCTTGTGGATGAAGCGGGAGGAGTAAAAATGTTAATAATAATTAGTTTACTTCAACGTCCAATGCACGATTTTACTGACGAAATCACACAACGGCGATTAATTTGGTGTTTGTTTTTTCGAGTTCTGGAATTAATTTATTGCTGCACCAATACCTAAAATGCTTTTGTCTTCACGGATTGCAATACTTTTCACATATATGAAATTTTTCAAAAAAACGGGATATCAGGCAACACTGTTAATTACAAAATTTAAAACAAACAACAGTTTGCTGATTGCAAGGAGCACTGCATCATATTTGCCAGTTACATTGTTTATTCCAGGAGAAAAACACCAGGAGCAGTAAATTACCCAGTACTTCGCTATGTGTTTCTCCACAACCAGTGTACAAGTGTTCTTCGCGGAGTTTCATCTTTGTCACTAACGGTTTTGGTCATCAATAACCAGTGTTCATCGCCGAGTTCCATCTTTGTCACCAACAGTTTTGGATTGGTCATCAATAAATAGTGTTCTTCGCCGAGTCCTAGTTTTGTGACCAAGAATTTAGGTCATCAATAACCAGTGTGCTTCGCCTAGTTCCATCTTTGTTACCAACAGTTTTGGTCATCATTAATCGGTGTTCTTCGCTTAGTTCCAGATTTGTGACCAACATTCGTCCCAAGAATATGAAATAAAATAATAAAGATGATGATCACAAACACCTAACTAACTCACCGCCTCAGTTTCTGATCGAAGGCCTTCACCAGTCGCTGTGACTACGGCTTTTGGACTGTCTTCAGAAGACGCTTTTGCAAACACACCAACTGTCGCCAACGACGAATCGACGATTCCGATTGCTTCGTAGCCAACATCGGGTCCTAAATCGGACCTAAAACGATAAACTATAGTAAATGGAGAATTAAAGTAAAAAATACTGTAAGCATAAACGCTAAAGGTCGGAGGTGTCAGGAGGGTGCAGTGGCTTTAGAGAAGATGTAATGGGGCTAGTTTTAGATTTTCTCAATGGATGGGGTGTATGGCGGCTATAGTTTTGGCACCTTCGGCATAGTCAGAGAATGGGACCGATGTTTGGGGCCGGGGGGTGGTACTCCTCCTAACCGCAATGATCATGTATGACCGTAAGATACCAGACCAAACTTCCCAAATTTTATGGTTATTTTCTGCTTGATCCAAAATGCAAATTGAAAGTTTGAAATAATAATATCATTTTACATACAGTACTCGCGAGAAATGACAGTTGCTCGCTCGTTCGAAAGGCATTTCTAGCGAGTACTGTACTGTTTGAAATAATGTGAGCGAAAAGCCAAATGCTTCTTTGTCTTCCCAATGACAGTCATTCATTTCGCTTTCGCTATATTGAAATTGCACAAAACTATTCCAAAACTTTATTATACTTTTATAGCACATATTTTGTCTCTACTGCTAAATTGAAGTAAAATTGAATCCGTTTTAAACCAAACTGGGCCACAAAAATTGCTAAGCGTTCCTAGTCCCAAATTGGAGAAATCCAGTGTCTTCAGCTTTTCCAAGTTTTTACGCGAAGATGACTAGATCCGTCACCAGAGCATTACAGGAAACGGTAGTAGAATGTAAATGACAAGTTGCTCTAGCTCTCGGTGCCAAAGTTGAAATATTTTATGAAAAAGTATACCATTTTCAGTCAAAAACCTCACTAGAAATATTTGCACAGTTTCGAATAAACAAAAAACGTCGAAGAACTGAAACTGAGCAATGCGGACAAACCAATCACACTTATCGAACAAAATTCGATTGTCTTTGACACAAAATTAGAACTTCATAAACGGACAGAACTCATATTTGGCGAGTACTTTATATCAAAACGTTAAGTCTCATAGGCGGCTTAATAAAGGGACCCATCAAAAACAAGAAAGAAGAAGGATAACAATAATTTATAAAGACAAAAAAATTGGTCAAAATATACCGCACAATACAAAAAGCAACAACAACTTACCAAAACATCGACTGATGCCAATATGGTTTACCGGCGCCGGTCATATTTTCACCAGCCAAACGGCCACTCACAACAGCATGATCATGATGTTCTACGCGGCGTCGGCCCAATTTGATATCGTAAAAGCTGCAACAATCGCCGGCCTGAAATCATGGCATCTAAGGAGCAATGATGCGGTTATACAACCCTTATTACAGTAAATTTTAAGTAAACAATTTTAACAAAACTTTAATTATTCAAAAAATGCAGTCAGACCATAGTGGTGTTATTCTTAAAGCGCTTGGTCCGTAGCTCTTCCAGATTCTCAACGCTAACAGTCACACCAAGATTGTTTTTCAATCACGATTGTTTTCGTGCTAACACCAACACAACTTAAGTACTCATTAAAGAGATTGTGATTTTGGCCAATCAAATGATCATGCAACTAGCTTAAATTATTGCTCAGACATGCAGGCGACACTGCGATCTCAAGTTACACATGGACATGTGTACGCTTGCATTCTCCCACCTCTTTCCTACCTCTAGTTCGAACAAGAGAACAGCAAAAAATCAAATATCATAATATACCTCATTTGTGCTCTCGCTGAATTGGTCCCATTGTCGTCATAGGGCTGAAAATATCCTTAGAACGCACTTCTAATAGCCTGCATAATAATATTAACGATTCTACTCCAACGGCGAAGCTAGGGTAATCCCGACAGTACTGAAAGGAAGCGTTATCCTTCTGTTGATTATAAGCTCGGGATTCTATGGCATAGAAGAACCAAACTCCGATGGACCTAGCGAGAGGTCAGTATAAAGACTGAAGATATGACACCGCGACGATGTGTCCTTTTAAGAGAATCACTGTTCAAAAATTTACTCAATCCTTTTGTTTGCCATTCAAACTACATCACAACGAAAATATAAATATCAAATTTTAAGTAAGTTTTGTGTACAGTACTTGCCACAACTATTGACTGTTGCCTTACGAGCGAGTGAGCAAGCAGCGAGCGAATAAAAATATAATTAAAAAAACTGAAAATAATTTTTTGTTTTCTTTCAAGCGAATTGCGAACGAGCAGCAGGCAACACTGTCGTAGCAAGTAATGTATGTTATATTATTTAAACAAGATCCCGCAAACTTACCACCCAAACATCAGATCGAGCGCGGAGTTCAGCGTCCGCCCGGTAACCGCCGTGTTCGCTATCGATTTCGAGGCCAGACGACGTTGCTAACTCCGTGGACGGCTCAATTCCGACAGCAACAATCACGTGCTCGGTTGTTATCTGAAAATGTAAAATAATAATTGCAAGACACCGTTAAATTAGTAACTCTAACTAGATTGCAGGGAGTAATGAAGCATAAGTATAGCTACGCCTTTTGCGTGCACAGCATACGTCGATATGATATATGTGGATATCGCAAAAGACAGCACAAGTTAGCAAAATCTAACACCGGCAATGAATTTCCCATGCCCGAAAAACCCCAACTGCAGGCTATCAACCTCCCTGGGTTTCACAATAAAATTAGGAATTTTGGATCGAAAAACCATGCAGCGTCATAGCCCCATACCCATGGATCGTGGAGCAAAACCAACACCAGCAACGAGTTTCCCGAGCACGAAACTCCCAAGCAAAACTTTTCAGCCGCCCAGGACGCTCAAAACAAATTTTCAAATTTTGGGTCCAGGAACCACGACGGTGCCATAACCTCATAACTAAAGAACCAAAGCCTTAATCGAAAAACCAAAAAGAGGCATCGGCATTTATAATTTTACTGTGAAATAAAATCAACCCAGAACAATATTCGAAACGTAAGATAAAAACAGCCTTCATTCCGTGAAGGGTACTAAATGAGGTAAAAACACTCATTTTTGACCTTTAACACCGGAACCAGCCCTAAAATAAAAACACTCGGGATGTACATGGTAAATCTACTGTGCCGGTTAGAATGAGCCCAAAATCATGAAAATCGGTTAAGTCGTTGCGAGTTAAGACCAATCAGACACACAGACGGAATTTAAAAGCTTTTCCCCTGCAACCCTCAATCTCTATTACGTTACACTATGCTCTGAATATCTTACCACTGGCGCAAATAAAAATATATGACTCAAGCCACACTTTTGGATTGAATATTTTGCAACCCCTAGGTTTCGCTTCCGAACGGTGAGCCAATATATTACTAAAATACATTCCTTACATTTTGACAATAAATTCTTAAAAGTAAAAACATCATGCTTTCACAGACCAGTATGATCGAAGTGGACAGAAAATTCCGAATAGCTTCTCGATACGTTACAAACACTGTTTGAAGTTCGAATATTGACTTTGGTATGATTAGCCATGGTGGATGGTAGCCGCAAACGTATCTTTACAGCACGACCAAATTTGTCGAATTTCAAAAATCCATCTTTGAAATAAACTATGCCTTCGGAACTCTTATCAAAACTAAACTCACCTTTTCATTATTCCTCAAACCGATTTCAATCTGTCCACCTTTTAACAATTTCGCTGACGTTACCGTGGAATTAGGAATAACGTTTACGCCCTCTAAAATAATTAAATTAATTTTATGATTTCAGCAAGTATGTTGAAACAATGCATAGTCCCATGTTGTACATCTACATTTAGATGAATAATCTCAGCAATAGATTACAATAAATTTTTTTACAAAACCATACTACTGGCGATTCGTATGGACACCAACATGGTCCAAATGATGAACTTTTCGTGGTTGCAGGTCCTTAGGATCAATTTTGTATCAACCGCCCCTCCTTTGAACGATATCACAATCATTAATAGCAAGCGACGAGCGAATAGCTCAATAATATCAACAACTGATTATTATTTTTCTAGCTGTAATTGTCTGGTAGACAATGCTTTATTCGCGGCCAGCGATAGGTATTGAAGACGTAAGGGATGTGAAAAGCCGTAACGTGAACAATTCCAACCCACGACTTCCCGCATTTGGATCTACAAGCAGGCGCTTTACTGACTAAGCTATCCCTGCCCGACATCATAGCAGATACAAAACTGCTATATGCATCAGTAATCGCAATAGCTGCTGTAAGCTTGCTACAATTGCAATAGCTGGCTCCGCCCAAACGCAGGTTGGGACTGTTGTCTGCGGTACGAGCTATTAAACTATTATTACTGTTAACGATGAAAAAATCTTCAGTATTCCAAAATGAGCTAATGCAACCTAGCGCGTCGGTTTTCACGCATTAAAAATCATTTATTTTTATTTTGTCAAATACCAAAAAACGGAAAGTTTAAAAATTTCACAAATGTAAGCTGTGATATGTGTAATTTGTTGGCAAATGTGTAATTCGAACCCATGACTCAGGCTTCACGTGGCTCTGCTCTAGCCGCTGGGATAATCAGTCGACAATTTCTTATATCCCAAACTATGTTATACAGCGTATATCGAAGGTGAGACATATATCACCACAATGCTTGTATTTGCGGAAGAATGCAGAAATCTATTAATGAAACAAATGGGTGTAATAATTTTACATTTTGCGTCCACAACTACGTCAATTCCAAAACAGTATTGAATAAATTTATTGAAAAACGAACCTTTCCCAACCTTATCCGTTGTCCAATTGCTTAGATATTCAGGCAAAACTCGACCCATATTGCCTGAAATTAAACCCCAAATATACAGATACGGTAGACCAGACGGTGCGGTCCCAAGAACGTATCATACTACTACATACATTCGTCATCTATACCCGTGGTCGTTATTAGTTTAGCTTAGACATTAGACCGTGCGATTTTTTTCAAATTTGAGCAAAACTTTACGATTAACCTAAACATTATGAGTATTCGGAGTGTCCACCGTCCATTGCAGAATGAACAAAAATAACATTCGAAAATTGTTAGAGAAACCTGCGCAATTGGTTCAATGTAACAACCATAATCCAGCGTTTTTGTCGTATACCAGGCGACCGAAAAAGCCTTGCTCCGTCGATGCATAGACAAGAAGCAAAGCAAAGATTTTGCCAAGATAAGGTTGACACAATGTCCAGCAAAACGCTGTTATTCTCTCCAAGCCGCGTAATTTTTCTATGCCCGGAACTTTTGTTGTACTCAGGGCCGTAAACACGCGTTGAAAGGTGGTGGGAGGAGGGTCCAAAAGAATTTCCAATTGATCACTACCTGAAAAGTCAGCTGGAGACATAGCACAAATATCCAGTAGACTGGCTTCTTCATTCGCTGAAAATGTTGGCATAGGGCATGAACGCCCTGATTCAGAAACGGGGTGCCGGATTTTACCGGGGGACGTGAGCTGAGGCCTCCTGGCTTGACCTCTTTCAGCAAAAACGGTAAAATTGTCAATACATGGTCTTAGAAACTGTGCAAGCACAGATCAAGGATTGAACCAATTTAGCTATTTTTACTGAAATCAATCAAATTTTTAACTTAAGGAATTTTTGTGGGGATTTTATGCCAACAGAGCGTTTTTACTGGGGGAACCTAAAATTTTTCCCAACTTCAACGAGGAGGACACGTTTTTCACCAGACCCCCACTTTGGAGAAGCCAAATAGAAATACGACAAAATTAGAGTTTAAAACCGACAACCGTAAGCTAAAAGATGCTGTTATTGTTGCTAAAAATAAAACTTGCGTTTCATGTACTCAAGCCAACGCTACGGATCGAACTCGGGTCGTTTCATTAAATATTGTGCACGCAATTCACTGAGCTATCTAGGAGCTGTTGATCGGTTCCTTAAGAAGTATTACCGAGCGAACGAACAACAACGCGAGAGCAAACATAAGCCACGTGCCAAACTCAGTCAACACAACAAACAATTTACAATATATATTCGTCGGAGTCAACAGATTGAATTAGCCACTAATGCTTTTTAACAAAAAGGTTGGATGAAAAACCAGACATACATATATATATACATACATACATACATATATATGGCCAAAGTTAGATCATATTGTGTATCAAAACTAATCACAAAATCAAACATGATGTAAATATTTAGAATATTTTATACTAGCTAAGATAGCCTATTTTCGCAGTTGAAGATTAGCTAAGATAGCCTATTTTCGCAGTTGAAGATAACCCTGTTATGCCAATGCATAAACGGCTGGATATTTTCCAGTCAAAATCTCGCTCCTGAAATATTGCAACTCCTAATCTCAGGACAAGAAAATAGAGGAAGTACAACTCCAACACTTGATGGCAAATACCATTTAAATACATATCTGATTGTTTCGGTAGAACTGATTGTGTTATCTAATCGATAGCGAAATAGTCTGGCCGAGCTTAATATGGGGCAGTGTAGGCTTACTTGTTCATTGTGCCATTAATGCTAATCTGAACCAGACTATCGGCAAACCCAACAGATAGTAATACACAAAAAGCAAAACCCACAATAATAATTGCGGAATAATGTTCACGTCCTATTCATAAAAATATCAATACTTTTTGTATAAACAATCTAGATGAGTATGCACTTATATCTAGAATTTTCCATCCAGAAACGAAGACATCTACCAAGACTCAGATTGGCTTACCGGGTTCAGGAAAGACTTGAACAACAGTACATCCAGTGTCCCGAGCTAAAACAACACAGGTAATAATTTTTTATTTATTTAACACGACAACATGAAAATGTAAACCTAAAGCGTCCTTGTGATATAAATGACGATTTGTCTCTACCGATATGAAACTATTGTAGTCATTGCATAACATTATGGTATGAAATAATTTAGTAACATTTAAGCTATCTAAACATATATAAAACCGTACTAAATATCTAATCAACCACGCTCCACCCTGTGACGAAAGGAAGCAAGAGTTTTCAGAACGATGTCAAAATATAGCGCTGACAATCACAACGAGAAACGTCCTAAATTACTAGTTCAACATGACGCAACCGGGAACCCAATATGAAAGATCTGGAGTGTCAGTGGGCAAACGCCCAAAATACGGCCTGACAATCTACAACTTACTAAATCATGAGACAGCCGGATAGTCAAGTATGCTCATGTTTAGATACACGATTTGTTACACAATATTTAACAGTATTTGCTAAAGATTCTTTCCGCACTTAAAAAACAATGATTAAAAAATGAATGAGCCACACTGAGTTTCACCTAAACTCCAATGAATAATATTATTTGTTCACATACAAGTTTGAATAAAAAACTACATATTTAAACAGCAATTATTACTAAAGACTCTTTCCGGATTTAAAAACACGAACGATAATAATGAACGAGCCGCAATGAACTACACCTTAACTCAAATAATAAACAAAATTATTAATCACACTTGAGTTTGAATGAAACTCCAGATTAAAAAAATTAAAGTCCTTACATCGTCGACCAAGAGCGCACGCCAATTCAGAGCCCAGAAATCCACCGCCAATAATTGTAATATGTTTAACGCGACGAGAAATGTGATCGAGCGATTGAAAATCTTTAGTCTGCGCAAAATAATCGAAAATACTTATTCAGCTGTCGAGACAATAGCGACAATAGACAAAATAATTGTTATAATAAACAAATGCTGTAAATATCAGTAAGAAAAATGTTTTGCCATTATAACTTAAAATTGGTTCTTAAGCACTGGTGCTTGTAGACGGAGCTCAACTGATGCAGGTGAAACGGAGTGAGCGAAACAAACGGATTTTCAATGAATGCGCTAGAAGGCAAATCGTGAAAGCTTTTATATCACGATGTAACTCATAGGCCACGTTCAGGTGGATACAGGTACCATTAAGCTAGGCTCTCAATTCGCTTAAAAATTTGCCAGGGGGCATGAGCCAAGAGGTCCATCTATTTCCGAATCAGGGGGCGCCGAATTTGCCAGGGGACATTTTTCCAAGAGAAAAACGGCTAAAAACGTGTCGGAAACACTGCCAAAATGGTTTTGAAAGAGAGAAAAGGCGATTTTGAAGCAAATTTTGCAAAATTTTTGACTTCAGAGCGAAATTTTAGTACAAATTTTGATCAAATTTTACGTACTTTGAACCGATTGGAAACAAAACGATTTTCGAAGAGGCGGTGAACCGCGGGGAGCCCAAAATTTTGTTACGGAGCATAAACCGGGGGCACCTGTTCTGAACCAGGAGAACCGAAAAATGCCAGCCCCCCACTTTGGAGAGCCCAGTTAAGAAAATTATAAAAAAGAACATCTGCCGAAAAAATAAACTAATTAAAAAACACAGCTTGAAAATCCAGAATGACTTCTGAATACACAGACGTCACGTGTAAAATTTTACCCTTTTACCCAGATAAACTGCTTCGATCAGATACTGTCAAAACAGAAGATTTCTCATTAAAACTAAAGAGAGAGGTAACACTTCTAAAGTCAATTTCACGTGTGAATAAAATTTTGAGCTATAAAATAGAGGCAGGATCCAACGATTTGACACAACATCAACTTTTAGAACATTCAGACAACTACAAATTCCAGGTAAATTTCGGCACACAGTAAATTTATGAGAATGAATCAGGAAACTATACCCATAGCAAATCAAAAGTAAGATAGAAATTCGTCCTACAGCTAATATCCTCCCGGGTTCCGCTACAGTGGAAAGAAGGAGTGACCCTTCACGTCCGGCCTCTGATCCCTATTACCTAGCTCCTATCCAAAAAGTTTGACCCCGAGGCAATTGAATATCCCCGAGGAAATTGAACAATAAGGTGCAAATTAAATTAAATTTTGGCATCTATTACTCTCATAAAAAGCAGAATGCTGATGCCATCAAATAAAATAGAATGATACATATAACAATATATATAATGTATTGTCATATAATATACATTTTATGTATATAAAATTTAAAACCCCGTTATATTTACTTGAAAAATATATCATGGGTTACAGGAAATACTTTATAAATACTTTCACCTGAGAATATTTATTAAATATAAAAAATATAATATATTCAAAGGCTTCACTTACATTTCTAAATAACGTTACATGCTTCAGTAATTCGTTGTCCGACTTTTCGAGCACCGCTAGGTTCTTCGGTTTACCGCCTAGAACAAGAAATAATACACTCCGGGTTGCAAGACGTTAAGCGTATGCTAAAACTAAGCGTAAGAATCTAAAGGCGCGTTCACACGCTCAAACTTTTTGCTCAAATTTGGAACTCAAAATTAGAGCTCAAAATGTGATCAAATTTGACGATAATATTTAAAGGAAAATTGCGATATTTCAAAATTTGAGATCAAATTTGAGCTCAAACTTTTTCAGGTAAATCATCTCGTTCATGATTGGCTAGAGATATATTCTTGAAAAGTTTGAACAGTGTCCACACGTTCAAACTTGCTGAAAATGCAAAAAATATGCATTCAAATTTTGTTCAAAATTTGAGCTGAAATTTTGATCAAAAAGTTTGAGCGTGTGAACACGCCTTAAGCCACAAACGCCCACCGACGAACGCAATAGGCTGTACAACTTATGGAAGCATAAAGATTGCACCGGCCGGAATGATTCATAAACAAATACTGCAACTGCAAACATAAAAAAATTTTGTTCTCGAATTTAAAGCTGCAAACTGATAAAAATCATCGAAAGGTGAGATACGAAATTTTAAACAATTCTAGGCAAAGCCGTTCTCTCCGAGCAGCTGTGTTGCGAACACTTTATTGCTACATAACGCTGAGCGATAATACTAATACTCCATCGAATACGATGAAACAATACACGTTCGCAGTGAAATACGACGTTGTTATAACGATGTCACTGATTACAACTGTAATGTTCAATCGTTCATTATACAGACCTTAACGATACAATTGTCACAAAAAGCACACTACCTAAATTTTGCGCCTAATCCTGAACGCGTTCATTCGAAGCTCAATTTTTATATTTTAAATTTGGACACATATTGGCTTCGAAAAGTTTTTTTTCTTTAATTGCCGTGATGAAAGCACAAAATAGGCTCAATAAATTCTATTTTTGATCGTTAGGTAAACACATTTTGTTACTGCGAAAATTCGAACTGAATCAACGTAATCAGCCAAAATTTACGCGTAGTGTCTGGCTACGTGGACATAGATATCATACCTTATCAGTATCGTAGCCAATGGTATATGCTATGAAATTAGAGAAAAATCGGTGACTACATTCCGCTATTACAGTACACGATAACAGGTTGAACAAATATTACTGTGAAAAAGTGTCGTTCATGTTCGATTTACGCTTATTCACATGAAAACTGTAACACCCGCCAATCCGTTCTCTGTCTATGAGTTATAAATCTGCAATGCTCAATTCTCGTCGCACAGATTTTGCTGAACGATTTCTCACACCCATTCCGAGCTTAATGTCCGATTTTATACATCAATTTCAGGAGGCCATGTTGTAACAACAACAAAACCGAACATAAATTTAATTCGCACAATTTTTTTGGAATTCTGACTACACAAATAATTTTTCAGTGTCAAAAATCAACAAACAAATCTGCCGGTGTTGCATCCACTGGTTAAGTTTATTTTCCATAACAGGAATCTTAAAACTAATCCCGTGGTTTCACTGCGTCTTAGCAATCAGAGCTGACTGACCTGTTGCAATAAGGCATTTTCCATACTCCACTGTCGCTCCATCGTCCATTGTGGCAATATGTTTGATGACGTCCAGCTTTGCGACCTAAAAATAAGAAGCAAAATAATGCACCTAGCATAACTAAAACCGTTTCTCCATCTATCATCAGATCCTAATTTTTCGCCTAATCACATCTTGGGTTTGACAACTGTTATAAAAGCGTTTCAGAAAATTATAATTAATACTTTCTTGAGAAGGAGGGAGACAAAAATATAATGCACCAAAACGTAATATCGACTGGCTTCATCTTCCAAGAACGATTATTTGTTGTTACTCGTAACAATGATACCGAAAGTAATCATCACAGCTTTATTGACAAGTACAAAAAGACCAAATTGACACACTCTCTACCGTAAAAATTTTTAAAACTCTTGTTATAGTGTCGCATGTCAACAGTATGGGTGTTTTGGCAGAACACCCCATAAAAAATTTTCAATGTCAATAATATTTGCTCACCAGACACCCTCACCTTCAAGGAAATCCATGATTTATCAATGTTTTCTGTAAACTAAATTGTTTTAAATATTAACTATGTATTACTTTCCTAACACTAAAACGCTATTACGTTGGTAGAAAAGAATTGTGTGTCGGTTAAAAGTATCTAAAATATGAAGACATGTAACATTATAGAGCAAAATTTTGTTCCCTTCCCACCTTGAAATCAATCTAGAATCAGCAATGCAGCCACATAAGTCGCCCAACCCAATTTTTCTAAAGTTGTGGACAGGCCAGATATTATGCGACAATGTGCCACATCGGATAGCAAAATCGTTTTACTAAAATCTGCAAAATGGGGTCCGTTATGTGGCATCTCCTGTAAATTGCTGTTTTCCTAGAGAGAAGAGGGAGCTCTAGGCATTTTTGCTTCTGACCAGATCAACGGTCTATGTATTTTTCTGCACGACTAGAAATCGAAAATTTTTTCTCTGTGAGGTAAAAAGCATGCCAGGTTTTCTTTATCATGATAAAAACTCCTAAATCTTTGCCCTGCGGAGCTAAAAACACTATAATTACCGTCAATCATAGGTTTCACCTGATAATGTGCATTATTATTGTATGTTTACTGTGAATCGAACATATATGCTATTTTCGTATCTTCCAATCGGATGTTTAAAGCGTTGGTCAACCAGCTCGACCTGTGGAAAACCGAATTTCGCCCCCCCCAGGTGCCCCTAGTTCAGTTCCCCCAAGTACTATGTACAAGGGCGTAGCCAGAAATTTTGAAAGGGGGGGGGTCGCGGCCCACAGTGAGTACCTAAAAGGAGGGGAGGTGCGGAGGGTTTTCGATAGCAAAAGTGAAGAAAATATGCCCTTTAGTCGAATGCGAACAACTCCAACCCCGTATTCCTGGTCAAAATGGCAAAAACACTTTTTTAATAGTTCTTTCCCAAATCTGGCAGTAAGGGTACTTGTTTTTCCTAGCCCCGGGTGTACAATTTATAGGTTAGTTTTGATAAATACCGGATGAGCGTCGTAATACACTCGTTTGGCTTCGTCTCAAAAATCAGCTTTCGATTATTACGTTTTGTTTCTGAATGCCACAGTGTAGAGATCAGATTCTTAAGCGGTTGCGACAAAATCAATCTAATCACTAGAGTAACGAAGATGTGCTGCTACTTTCTACGACTTATTTATATCTTTTAGTTTCTACATTTGCCCCCAAGCCATTTTGTAACTATTTTGACAAAATATAGAACTGCTACCTTTCGCAGGGTTTTTTCTCAATAAAGCAATGGCCACTTCGCCGTGCTCCGAGAAGTCCAGTTTATCGGGACTGCAGTATATATATAACTCGTCGTGTTCGACAAAATATTTAATAACTGTCTGAGACAGTTACCTTTTTCTATCGTGCAGTGACTACTCCACCGTGCTCCACCAAGTCCAGTTTATCGGGACTGCAGTAGAACTTCGTGTTCGACAAAATATATAACAACAATCTGAGAGAGTTACCGTTCTCGATCGTGCAATGACCACTCCGCCGTGCTCCAACAAGTCCAGTTTATCAGGACTGCAGTGTTTATCGGGACTGCAGTAGAACTCGTCGTGCTCGACAAAATATATAACAACTATCTGAGGGAATTAGATTTCTCTATCATGCAATGGCCACTCCGCCGTGCTCCACAAGTCCAGTTTATCGGGACTGCAGTAGAACTCATCGTGCTCGACAAAATATATAACAACTGTCTGAGGGAATTACCTTTCTCGATCGTGCAATGGCCACTCCGCCGTGCTCCACCAAGTCCAGCTTATCGGGACTGCAGTAGAACTCGTCGTGCTCGACAAAATATAGAACAACTGTCTGAGGGAATTACCTTTCTCGATCGTGCAATGGCCACTCCGCCGTGCTCCATCGAGTCAAGTTTATCGGGACTGCAGTAGAACTCGTCATGTTCGAAAAATATGCTACAATATCAATATTTTTTTCGTTAAAACATAAGGTATATAACCAAACGAAAAGGATAAGTAATAATTTTTCAATTATGAAAATGCCATGATTAACTGATGTTGGTGCAACTTCAAGACAAAAAAATTTAAATCTTTTATTGAAACCAACTATAGCTCGAAGCATCACAGGAAAGCGATCAATCCTCGTAGGCAAAGACGTTTCAGCAAAAGAACTGATTTTCGTGGCCTTCAAAACGACAATATTTCTCTTTCTAACGAATCTAGTTTAGTCCATCACAGCTGTAATTAATTCCCCCGTCAGCACCAAACTCCGTTATAATAAAGTTTAGGCCATTGTGCAACAAAAATTTATTATGTCAAGCTATAATGCTATTGAGTAAATCAGCTTTCCAGACTAAAAAGACAAACCAGACCAAGAAATCGAGTGTTAAATCAATAAGTTATGGCGCAACATCACTATCATACACCGTTTAAAATTTTATTTACCAGCACATGTCAGTAGTAGCAAGGTGCCGAAATAAAAGTTATCGTGTTTCCACGCTTTATTTCTACCACGAACGACCCAATTTTTGCGTTATAATTTCCTACAGAAATTAAACTGAATTTGCTACAGCTAGTATAGGTAACATCTAGATCATAAAACAATGCCAAGACAACATCATTCGTTCTGACTCGACCCATAATATTTTACGACAATCCCTGGTTTGAACTTCCGAATAATTTGTGACAAATCACTCTCCCGGCGACATGGCTGCATTGCTACAGGAATCACAGTTCAATTAATTCGAGTTAATTAATTGTACAAAAATCCAAGTTTTAAAACAAATATTCTTTCGCCTATTAAACGTATTCTTTCCGTACGCAAGTTTTTCGCATCATGTTTTCACAATGAAAATAAAAAGAATTTGATCTGGCCACCACCGCTCCATGTAGGTAATAATACTAAGCCGAAACAGTATATTGTATTCTCACTACCGCAGGTAACATGTTAGGTACAGTGCGGAGTTCGAATAGTCAATCATTTGATCCAAAAATCAAAGGGTTGCCCCGACGATCCCGACACAGAAACCACACCTGACTTAGTTCCGGTTACTTTTAAAATATTCGAGCCTTCATACCTACCACTCTTTCGATCAATAAACGTATATACCTTCGTTCTTTCCCGTTCCACTGCTTAAATCGAAACGATTGAGCTAATTTTGGATCGTCGCTGAACCAAAGTTCTTTCGACAAAGGTGGCCGCATGTAAGGATACTCATTTTCTTCACCAACTACGAGAACCTATAACTGAGTCGACAGTAAAATGATATAACAATGCAATATAAGAACAACAAAAATATCGAAAAGAATATAATGGAACTGAGAGTGAATATGATGAATGCTTTAGTGTACATTGTCTCCGGAAATATTTTATTCCTAAGACAAAATACCAGATTGAATAAGCCGTTCCGGACACGACCGGTCATAAAACATACCTTTGCTTCTGCATCTTTTCCACGAATCGCTCGAAAAGCCGCAAAGCTGGCCGTACCCGCACCGATAAGAAGGTACTGCACCTTCTCTGGTAATTTCTCTTTCACACGTTGAACACCAGCGGAAACAGGCGTTTTATCTGTAATTTAAAAAAAAACTAGCAATCAAGGGCGTCGTAGCCAGGGAGGGGGGTTGCGGGGGTCGCGCCCCCCTTTTTGGTTCAACCCCAAACAATTTTTTTTGAATGATTCCAGTTGAAAATCATGTCGGAAATTGTCCTAAAACTAGCATCTCTCGCACTAGAAAACAATTACTTTCAACCGTATTTTTGACCAAACTTCACATTGTTGTATAAAAATTCGCTATTTTGGCAACAGTTGTATTTTTTACTTGTTTATGGCGTACTTAATATACCAACTCTGGACCCCGCTTTCACATTTCTGAGCGCGATCCTCCCCCTTTAGGTACCCAGTGTGGGCCGCGACCCCCCTTTCAAAATTCCTAGTTACGCTCTTGCTAGCAATTATCAGTTTCTAGTACAAAATTGATAGACCGCTAAGGAAACGAACATTTTCGTAATAAATCGATGCCTCATGCCTCATGTGTGGGACTGCCTCATTGACATTGTGTGGGACTGCCTCATTGACATTGTGTGGGACTGCGTCATTGAGATTGTGTGGGACATAACTAGCGGGCTACTTTGTTTCATTGACGCAATAACAAATCCAGCAGTAAAAATATTTTGACACGTATATATTTCATAAACTTTGTGTCATAGCTAGAAAATGACTGATTTGACAAAATTTTGTAGCAAAAATGATAGCTCAGTAATAATTATATAGTCACAACAGCATTTCTGATCCGACGCGTCTGAAAATAGGCATAACTTCAAATCTCAGCAGACGCCAGGCCGAAATCATAAGACTGCTATTCGTTCACATAGTTTTCGGGCATGTTGTAACAAATTATATATATTGTAACGACACATCTTTGGCTTCAAAAGGAGCATTTATTTTTTGAATTACTACTCCGGTATCAATATGTATACAACTTTCACAGGAGTGAGGATAAACCGAGGACTCATATACATAAACGATATAAAAGCCACCAGTATCTCCCATGAAAGGGTGAAACGGGGCGAGCGTATTCATTTTTAGGTGATTATTTTGTTTAATCACATGTAACAGGCTGTGTTGGATGAATATACCGCTTTATAATCTCAGGATCTCCGAGTCCATTGAAAACCCTGAAACCTCTCTGACCATAAACCCATCGAAAAGAAGTGACAAGGCATAAAGTATTTGTGCAAGTCTCAAAGATAGCCCAACCATCGTATGCAGCGTATAAAAACTTGTATACAGACCGTCCTTAGTACCCGTGAGCAATGCATAACCAAACTACTAAAGACAGAATACAAAACCCATTAAAAACATCTTAAAATGCACGAAACATTCGAGCTGGTCTCTATATAACCAAATCATTACATTCAACATATTGCGAAAAACCTCAATATAGCCTATTTTTGATGCCATGCACCAAACTACTAAAGCCCGACTATATTCTAGAAATCGGGTTCATTGACCCTAAACCCAATAAAAACGTCTGAAAAAACAGGAAATATTGGTACCGGAGTCTAAGTATTTAAACTATTTCATTCAACCTGCCGAAAAACCTAGACAGACCGTTCTTCATGTCCGGCATGCAAAACATAACCAAAGAAAAGACATATTTTAGAAACCGGGTTCGTCGAAGAAACCCTTGTAACCCCAAGAAAAGGTAAAATATAGTCCAGTTGGTCTCTAGATAGCAAATCCATAGTATCCAGAGTGCTGGATATCCTAGTAGTCATTTTTAAATAGAGACCCGCAATACCATACCCAAATTTGAAAAATCGCCATTTCTGGCAAGGCGTCGATGAGCCATAGTAGAATCTAATGCGGCCCAGGGAGAAGACCCAAAAAAGTTTCGGTCAGCATAGTAGTTGATCTAAATAAACTGATGGTGATCTCCAAGTTTCGATCGATGTCTGTGTCGCCAGATATGGGCTGCAAAACTTTGACACCCGTGTGACCAGATTTGGCACAGAACCTTTAAAACCTGTTTTTTTTAAATTTTAACGATTTTCCCCCCGAGCCCTCAGTGGAAACTCCGCTCGCTCTGTTTCAACAATAGTTAGAAAATCAGAGTAAGTCAGAAACGAGAAAGTGTAGCACAATACGAGCAACACTAAACAAGCAACAAAGTTAGGTTACATTAAAAATTCAAAAGAAATAAATTATTATATAACTCAGCGCTGATTACGCCACCTTTGTGCTTTGGTGCTGGCGGCGGTGCCGAAGAGCGTGTCCCGGATACAATTTTACCCGGAATTAACGGCAGACCAGATCCACCCGTCTCTGTTGAGTCAACTGAACTACCTTCTTTCTCGGACGCTGGCTCCTTGACAATCTTTCGATTTCGATATGACTTTGGTGGAAGGCCCTGGTTGATGTCCAGCACGTCGTAGTAATAAATCTAAAAATGTATCCTTCAAATGAATAGCAATATCCGCCAGTTCTTCCCTTTCAGGCTTGAATTTTGTGCCTAGTAGATGATTATTTGAATATTTTTCAAGGATTCTAAAACATACTAATCTAAAATGACACACAATCACCGCCAAATAAACCTTTTCATAAACGACAGTTCATGTGCCGCCTTTAGCAAATGAACAGCAAAAAATATAAACACTGAGTAGTTTGCATGCAAATCGAAAAAGCACTGAATAGAACAGTTATGGCAATAGTTCTGCTCCATATCATGCATCAATATAATCGTTGTTTTGGTGACATAAAACAAGAAACGACAATGGTTTCACATCGATTACTGAAACATGGTATTACCCTACAATTTCGTACGGATTACTTATTTCAATGAGTACTGAAACATGGTTTGTAATGATGGACATTTTTCTTCAAGCGTTTGGATTTACACCAGGACTGTTGCTAATGGCTAACTAAAGTGAGATGCATATCCAACAACTGCTTTGTACTCCCAAGCGGTCAACTCAGCTGTCAATAAATTTTAGATTTACTTACATTAGTTTTTGCGTCTAATACAAAATGACAGATAAAGCTGTTGATTTGAGTTACTGTGATCGTACAGTTCGTTTATAGTAATTATTTATAAATATAGCGTTATGATAACGTGACAGTCGCTAAAAATTAACTATGCAAACTCAGACATAAAGAGCACCAATGTTCGGTTTTCCCACAGCTCGAGATATCTTTCAGATTACTGGACTGTCCACAACCTCTATATAATTGCAGCGGACAAACTAATAAAACATCGCAGTAGAGTGGATCCATTTCTTATACAGAGTTTATACAATTATGGAGAACAGATATCTTACCATATCTGATTCATACTTAGCTGGCCTCTCCAAACAAAGAAGGCCCAGAAATTTCAACCTCCCCAAGTTATGTCCCTAGGTAGATTTTGACCGCCTCAAGTCAGGTCGTTCCTTGCATGAATTTACAAAACTAAAGAGAATTTTGCTGTATGGGGTTAAAAATAAACTAATTTTCCATGTCACCAAATTTTTGAGGAACCAATTTAGGTATATACTACTCAGGTTGTTTCCTGTGAGAATTTAGAAAATTAAAGAGAACTTTTCTGGCCTGTCCAGAAGCTGTAGCTTGAAATTACATTCATGGTAGTAGCACTACATAAAAACTGGCCTGTGCACAGTGGGTTGGGGGACCCCCACTTTCGAAATCCCCATGTTCGTGAGATTTTTCCCAATGTCCGTTCCCCCCTCTCGGCCGAAATCCCCATGTTCAACTAATTCCAAAAGTTTTTTATGTCTAAAAATTTATGTTTTTGCTTCTAAATTGTTTTAAAAAATTAATTATCACTATTTATAATGCTGAAATATCGTTTCTAGCTTGAAAATACATTCACGTCAGTAAAAATGCATGAAAATACGGAAATATTTAGTATTTTTAAGCAAAATTTATCCCCCAACACTTTTAATTTTCCCCCTAGAATGAGCATGAGGGCTCCCCGAAGTTTTTCCCCACTTTTCAGAGGGATGTGGACAGGCCAAGTTTTCTGTGTTGGGTTAAAAATAACCTATATAATTCTGAATCCAGATTCGGAAAAAATTTTAAGTTGATTTTATAACGCAGGAAACTAACTTACCCTGTTAATCATATAAAACTGCTCAAGCACTGCCGTGGCGACATATTGACCTATGCAAATGAAATCAGCGAAATACTTATATTTACAGATCTGGTCACTTTTGGTACATCCGGACCCTTAAGCTGGTTTAGAAGCTCTATCATTGCTGAGTTTTATAGGTTGCAAACTGGAAATCCATGAAATCTGAACCAAGAAGTGTCAGACGACAGCAACATAACCCAGTGCGACATGCTGTGAGGATAAAACATACTGTTTTCAATTTCAAAATGTATTGACAACTTACAATATAGCAAACACCAAGAAATGCAGCCACCGAAGACGCTAGAAACATATTGAATTTCTGATTGACGTGATCGTAGCCTTGTTTGTAGGGGATTTTTGGGATTGGTAACGCATCCATTTGCGCGGGTGTTAGGATATCGTGATGATGGCGATCACTGGTACTCGGCGACGGTGTATAATCGCCTGAAGTTTTCGATGACGACGCCGACGTGGCATGGCGGAAAGTGAACACTGGAAAGCAAAACAGATTCAACATTGGGCCAAATGCCAATCATAAATAAGGCAAACCAGCATCGAATATATGTTACGGAAACACTAGCCTCTTTACAGCACAAAATTATACCCCGGAAGACTTTGAGGTAAGAGCCCAGCCCCCAAAATAGAAATACCTAGGGGTTTTCCACAAGTTAGCCGGGGACGAGTGCTCATATTTCTCCGGTTAACCGTAATTTCATTTTGTTGTTTATAATGCCTTTACAACGCCTATATACATTGTTTTTGTGGGTATTTATTATATACACATTAAATACATATTATTATATGCGTGCTTCGGCAGGCCGTGCTTTGTTTTACTCATGAAGCCATAATAAATAATATAAATACATAGGCAGAAGTACTGAATTTTATTACCATTTTTGTTCACAAACCTTTTTTGAAAGCAATTCAAAATACCAGAGGGTGTTCAGGGAGCTTTCTAAAACCTTCTCTGATACCACAATGAAATAAATTCCCATTAGTAATAATATAGTATCATAGCTAACACTACATTTTCAACATTCATAACATAAGTATTCGTGGATAACTACTATTTACTAGCACAGTGAACGGAAACAATGCGAATGTGACTGGAAAATTATTTATTATTTCGATGTTCCGGGTTATCCTCAGTCTTCTTCCGGTTCCGTAGATGTACACACGCAAGGCATTACGCAAAATACAATTGTAATTTACGTCACAAGTGAAAATATTAGCACCATTTACTTGTTTTTCCATCAACAAAAAAGCAATAATAATTGTCGAAATCCGTGAATCATGATTTTAAGGAAAAATTTTATATAATTTTAATAGATGCATTCACAGTATCAGTCTCAAGTAGATGCCAGATATACTAATCCTGGATAATTAAACCTCAATCGCAGCCATGCATGTTATATATTTAAATTATAAAATTACCAAAATTTTCCTATTTTGCCAGGAACATGAACAATTTAGCTCCATGCCAAAGTTTCTCAACGTTGTAACTCAAAATATCGCGGTACTGCACACTGTCAAGGTCGAAAATTTTCCATTCGGCAATGGCTTTCCGAAAGCTGAGAGTGGACAAAATTTGTTGAAGCATCGGGAACAGAACCCCGTCTATGCGAGCAGGTAGATTAATTCCACTTAAACTAAAAATCGGACAGATTCATCATTCGTATGTTAAGTGTGGCGTCGTTTGGGAGTACTAGTCTACGAAAAATTTGTCAAATCGTATAACACTCAGTATATAATACTCGTGTACTTTACCACGTACTATGATGTGGTTATTATTCGACTTGCTATACCCAATTCTTCCATGTTTCCTTGACACCACAGAGAACGTTTGAAGGGTGTATATGCTAGAAACTTTCTAAGAACCTTCAATATATGCACAATAAAATTTGAAGAACTGTGGTATATATATTCGTAATGATAATCATAGATACTAGCCAATAGGTGTCGATTGGGAGGTAGAGGGTCCTCTAAGAATGGACACCCCTTCAAGCCATGTTTACCCCCTGAAGGCTCCCCATCGTCCCCTCTGCGCTCACCGAAGGAACTAGAAAACGTTTAACAAAAATTGAGGTAATAGTGGCAAAATGAAGCAGGTCCTCGGAGGAGAGGTGTATTTCCGTAAGCCGACGAACCTTCGACACCTACAGTACTCGCCAAAAATGACCGTCGCATTTCGAGCGAGCGAGTGGCTCGCTCGAGATTTCGCAACTATTTAAATTAATAGAAAATTCTATTTTTAGAACAAATTTATTTCGAGCGAGTCGCGTGCGAGCGACAGTCATTTTAGGCGGGTACTGTATGTACTAGCTGCCTCCAAGGAAACTTCAATGCCTGCCCGAAGAAGTTTGAAACTGTAGTATATGCATATATGATGATCAAAACTGATGAACAGATATATATAGCTTACAAGTAACATGCTTGAACCCATTAGGCTCGCTTTAATCTTGAACAGAAAATAAATCTCTATTCCAGAGAACAGCGAGACTCATCATTATGATGTGTGGTTTCAACTGCGGGATAAACCCGCAATCCAAACAATTTAGATAATAAAGTTACTAGCGATTGACAAAATATATAATATTTTAGTGTTTAGAACGTAACAAACAGATCGTTATTAATACATTATAAAACCTGTATGAGAAAAATGGTTGTAAATAATAAGTCACGTTTAGGCACAAACCGAATGTATATATTACCGCAAACGTAATGAGACACAAACTGTTAACATGATTATGCATCTGGACAAGCAGTTGCGCATTTCACATTATTCATGGCGTATAGCCATGCCTCTTTAACACTTTACGAACTGTACACACAATAACAGATTTATATCTGCCGATAAGTCGGATGACTCGTTGCTAAGTAACGGTACCAGTTACTGTCGATACAACTGCTGAAGTGACCGAATCCCACCATAAACCCAAGTTTTCACATGCGTGTATTACATCCTACTATCACCAAGAGTTTACCGTAAAAGAAACATTATTAGCTTCCTCAGTCTCTTTAAAGTTTCAGAAAGGCAATAATACCATCGCGATACATTAAGTTTAATGTAAAAGTTATTTTTAATGCATTTTCAATCACTACACTTTCATTTCTTCCTTCATCTGTTTTACTATTCATAAATTTCGAAAACAAATTCCGTTTCCGGATCAGGTTTAAATGGACGGTTCCGGTTGCTGGTTCCGGTTCCGGTTATTCCCTGCTTCGTACAGAGGGATTGTTTTTTAAAAACAACATAGACATAAAAGTAGTAGGTCTTGGTATAAGATGGAGATAACTCAAATATAACAGTTTTATGTAAGCGTTATGACGTTAGATAGTGATAGGACAGTTCTAAGGACGCTCTGCAGACGTGAAGGTCATGGATAGAATGCACTCCAGGGTAAGTTTTTGGACGACGATCAACGATGCATGATTCAGCGCTCAGCCATGGCTTCAAATAAGACCTTATTTAATCTTGAAACACTAATGTTGTGCTGACCACTAGCCCTGAGTTAAGATATCATTAGCTATGGAACATGAGTTCGTCGCCGAAAATTTTAGGTAACCACCGGTACTTCCGGCTTATTTAACAACAGCAATCTATCTCAACGCCAATTCTGGGTTGAGATATCATTAGCTATACGACATGAGTTCGTCGCTATTTCAGGTAACCGCCGGGTATTTCCGGCTTACTTAGCAACGAGCAAAGTATCACAACTGTACGTACTTGTGGGTTAAGATATCATTAGCTATGGAACATGAGTTCTTCACTAAAAATTTCAGGTAACCACTGGGTTAGCAAATGGTTTTTTGCTTGGTTAGTTTAGCCTGCGTTAATGGTTACCTGAAATTTTTAAGTGAAGAACTAGTGTTCCATAGCTAATGATATCTTAACCCACAAGTACGTACAGTTGTGATACTTTGCTCGTTGCTAAGTAAGCCGGAAATACCCGGCGGTTACCTGAAATAGCGACGAACTCATGTCGTATAGCTAATGATATCTCAACCCAGAATTGGCGTTGAGATAGATTGCTCGTTGCTTAAATAAGCCGGAAAAACCCGGTGGTTACCTGAAATTTTCGGCGACGAACTCATGTTCCATAGCTAATGATATCTTAACTCAGGGCTAGTGGTCAGCACAACATTAGTGTTTCAAGATTAAATAAGGTCTTATTTGAAGCCATGGCTGAGCGCTGATAGCATGGCATCGTTGATCGTCGTCCAAAAACTTACCCTGGAGTGTATTCTATCCATGACCTTCACGTCTGCAGAGCGTCCTAGAACTGTCCTATCACTATCTAACGTCATAACGCTTACATAAAACTGTTATATTTGAGTTATCTCCATCTTACACCAAGACCTACTACTTTTATGTCTATGTTGTTTTCCTAAAAAACAATCCCTCTGTACGAAGCAGGGAATAACCGGAACCGGAACCAGCAACCGGAACCGTCCATTTAAACCTGATCCGGAACCGGAATTTGGTCTTCGAAATTTATGAATAGTAAAACAGATGAAGGAAGAAATGAAAGTGTAGTGGATTCAAAATGCATTAAAAATAACTTTTACATTAAACTTAATGTATCGCGATGGTATTATTGCCTTTCTGAAACTTTAAAGAGACTGAGGAAGCTAATAATGTTTCTTTACGGTAAACTCTTGGTGATAGTAGGATGTAATACACGCATGTGAAAACTTGGGTTTATGGTGGGATTCGGTCTACTTCAGCAGTTGTATCCACAGTAACTGGTACCGTTACTTAGCAACGAGTCATCCGACTTATCGGCAGATATAAATCTGTTATTGTGTGTACAGTTCGTAAAGTGTTAAAGAGGCATGGCTATACGCCATGAATAATGTGAATGCGCAACTGCTTATCCAGATGCATAATTATGTTAACAGTTTTCGTCTGATTACGTTTGCGGTAAATATATACATTTCGGTTTGTGCCTAAACGTGACTCCTACTATATACAACCATTTTTCTCATACAGGTTTTATAATGTATTAATAACGATCTGTTTGTTACGTTCTAAACACTAAAATATTATATATTTTGTCAATCGCTAGTAACTTTATTATCTAAATTGTTTGGATTGCGGGTTTATCCCGCAGTTGAAACCACACATCATAATGATGAGTCTCGCTGTTCTTGGAAATAGATTTATTTTCTGTTCAAGATTAAAGCAGCCTACTGCGTTCAAGCATGTTACTTGTAAGCTATATATATCTGTTCATCAGTTTTGATCATCATATATGCATATACTACAGTTTCAAACTTCTTCGGGCAGGCATTGAAGTTTCCTTGGAGGCAGCTAGTACATACAGTACCCGCCTAAAATGACTGTCGCTCGCACTTAACTCACTAGAATTAGAATTTGTTTCTAAAAATACAATTTTCTATTAATTTAAATAGTTGCGAAATCTCGAGCGAGCCACTCGCTCGCTCGAAATGCGACGGTCATTTTTGGCGAGTACTGTAGGTGTCGAAGGTTCGTCGGCTTACGGAAATACACCTCTCCTCCGAGGACCTGCTTCATTTTGCCACTATTACCTCAATTTTTGTTAAACGTTTTCTAGTTCCTTCGGTGAGCGCAGAGGGGACGATGGGGAGCCTTCGGGGGTAAACATTGGCCTTGAAAAGGGATGGCCATTTCTCAGAGGAGCCTCTTACCTCCCAATCGACACCTAT
>JASANE010011152.1:0-27607 GCA_030248225.1 Trileptium ribeirensis
AAATCAATGTCTATCCGTGTCGAAACTTGGGGGCATTTCATACGATCTCGCGTTTTTATTCAATGAAATTAGATTTTCAGCTCTTTTTAACTCCATGCATGTATTTACTGTTTTTAGCGGTTTGATGTACGTGGCACCGAGTGCCACTGCCTTGTGTTGATAGTAGTTTGGTAATGCAACGCACTATTTATTAAGTCTTTTAGTGACCATTATGTACATAACCAAAACTTATAGACCATAGGCGCCCGAAGGTCTGTCGGCGGCATGGGTGTAGATGGTTCGGGTGCGTGGCGAGAGAAGCGGCCGGAGGCATCGTGCCAGGGGTATAGCAGAAATATTTTCGATCCTTCCCAATTTCTTGAGTTATTTTTAATTATTCCATGTAATTTTGCAATTTGCTGCTCATAATTGTTAACATTTTTAGCGCACCTTCGGTACGAGAGTAGTTGCGGGGCCCCAGCGGGGTTACATTTAGCTTAAGGCAGTTGCACACCTAGGGAGTAGGGTGATAGGAGGGGCCAGGTCTGCCATATGCGAACTAAAGTGACTGCTTCATTTTAGTAAAATTGTACTGTTTCAGCGTTTCGCGAACACCATGCCAGTGTTAGGCCTTGGTCTTATTTGTTACTTTGAAAGTAAAGCTGAGTCGTTTTAAAGTGCGCGCCCGGAATGATAGTAGCTTTTTGGAGCTAGCGAACATTAAGCGAGCAACGCTCATTTCTGGCGGGCACTTTACTTGCGATAATACACTGCTGGTTAAGTTTTCTAATTTTTACTTTTTGATTGTATTAATTCAGAGCCACCGACCGAGGATCACCTGCTGCAAAACACTTTGTGGCCAGAAGTTCACAAAATGTAAGTTTCTGATTATTTTCATTTTCAAGCTCAGTTTGGAGGTTGTATTTTCTATTTTTTTATCTTCGATTTTGTACACTTAGGAAATTTTCAAGCCGTGTAAGCATGAATTCTGCAATAGTGATTATAATTATAGTTGTGGTCAGACATAGTTTGACAATTTTGGTATCTGTTTGAAGCATAAAAATTGTCATACATGCTCGAGGTCCCGATGGCTTGGCCTTCGATCGCCCACGCAGAACAGCCGATCGGGGCGAAGGGGTACGTTGTTTTAGGCGCCTGTGTGATTTGCACCTGAGACCAAAACGATGGGTTTGAGCACCTGTCAGGGGATTCTGACGCCTCAGCGGGTTGACCCCTCCTATGAGCGTGTATGAGCGATATTGTAGCTGTCTTGCTGTAATACAACTCTTGTTCAATGAAATTTGTAATAGTTTAGTTAAATAATGCGCTTTTGTGTTTTATGTCTGTTATTAATCTCGCACTCCACTGACCTTACATGCCTATTAGCTCTATTTGGGAAATGGATGTTAATTTTATTTCCTTATGTTTCCAGGTGAAACCGGTGATGCTAACTGAGATCTACCGTTGGAGTGTCCACGCTGGAACAATTTTTGCGTCAGCGTGTAAGGTGGGTCTTTATTATCGTTGAATGTTCAATATTTTTTCATTCATTCTGAAGTACGACGTTCTGTGTTTTGTTGAATTTATTTATGTAATTCTGACAATGCATTGAAACATACACTGACAAGCGTCCGTTGCAAGAATACATTTTGCCGCCGACTGAATACATGTATTATTTGGGATGATCGGAATCGGTATGTAAATCTAAGTGATAATTAAAAGAAATGGAGACACTTATCGGTACGGACTTGCCTGATATCTTTCCCCAACGTCCGATTATGTAATCAAAGCCGCAATTGCGCTAATATACTGGCTTCCCCAGCGCATCCACTAGTCAAAGATTTTGCTCTCGGCAAGTCCAATCATCTCATTTGAGATATAAAGCTCGACAATATTTTTTTTGCAAAAAAATACTCTGGAGGTGAGAGTTCAATAAATTAAGCAAAAATCGTACTTGTTGCTTTTGTACTATTTTTGCCGATATCTTCGGAGTATTTAACCGTGAGAACACGTGAGCCACTAAACCACAAAATATCGTAAACACAAAACTCAATCTGTACCTAGTATCGAGCAGTGGTATGTGGATAATCCAAGGTGCAACGAGATACCCGTGAAACATTGCAAACGCTGACTTAACGCCCGGAACACCGACCAACCGACTCTTGCAAGACAAATCATGAGGTTTTGCTTTTACCTCTTTTTGTAAGTGGGGTTAGCGGTAGGCTAATCATCTTCAAGCTTTGACTGGCGGTGAATACGAAAATACTAGTGACATTACACTTGACCCTATTTACTTTTTTATTATAATGTTACTGTTGTTTTGTATTCATCATCAGACAAAGAAGATATTTCGAGGCTGACTCGTTTTGAAGTTTGGGGTTATGGTAGGCTAACCGTCTTCAAGCTCTGAGTGGTGATGTATACGAAAACACCGGTGACATTAATACGCCTGGCCCTATGAGACTAGCATAAGTTATACATTTATCTGTTTATCCACTCTTTCACTTTTATTTTGCTTTGTTAGGCCACAAATCCGGAACACGCTGTAGTAATTGTGTGGTCAGTCGAAACATGGCAACAGTTAGAGCAGCTCCGCGCGCACTCACTTACGATTACGCAGCTCATGTTTTCACCGAACGATCGGTTTTTGCTGTCGGTATCACGAGATCGGACTTGGTCTATTTTTGCTAAGCATTCCGGTGCCCAACCAACTACGTCGCACGATGGAAAAGGCAAGTCTATTTCACATCATTGACAAACTGTAATATTATACATTATTTGCCACAAATAAACTCTGTTCGCTCGATGTTTTAGTCGGCAAATTATAATCGTTTTGTTTTAAACGTCGTAGAATTTTGTTTCGCACCTTTTCAGATTTTTGTTGTAGGTTTCTTTAATTATTTTGATCGAAAACTTGTCGCAGTTTATACGATATTTGGCAGAAAATTGAGCAATAAATTGTGTTCGATTTCTATTCAAGAGCGTTCGGTTGTTCGAAACTCGGTACTTAGATTTCTGAAAATATGTATATACAATATATTTTGGCGATTGAGTTACAAAAATTGTTTTGTGGCGGTGTTTAGTTCGATCGTAGTTAGAACTAATTCAATGTATGCACACTGTATATTGTTTCATTGCATCCACCAACATCAGCTTTCCATCTGATGTGTTGCCTATAATGTACATTTCCGATTCGCAAACTGTCCAATAAACTATTTAATGTAATAATAAATGTACAAAATAAATAAAGAAATAAACAAAATAAAGAAATAATCTAATTAACGCATAAAAATGAATAAGCCATATCCACATTATTTCTTCTGTAACGTTTGTTTTATGTACAGCATTCTAACAACGTGTTGTTTCTTTTAGAAAATAATCCGAGCAATAGCTGCTGGAAATTGGCGGCTCAGAGTGATAAGAAACAGGGATTCATTCGAGAATTATCTGGTCGTGCGCTTGGACATATGACTCGTCCCATTTCGTTACTGTGTCTAGGGACAAAAAGGTATCTTTTGATCTAAAACGTTTTGGACTCATTCGACCACGGTTTGCCTAAAAACCTGTTTTTTCCCCGCCGTGAACGTCCCCCGCTGGAAATAGATGTAAAAATATTTATGCTGTATAACTGTGCTTACAGTTGTCGGAGACTAGCATTCGGAATTTTTCTCATCGGACTGTAACTTTGCACATATCTCATATTTCTGTTTTATTGGAGCAGTCGTTTTCGAGCTATAATAGCTCCATTTTTATCAAATACTTAAAAACCAAAGTTTTCGAAATTTGGATGGAGTAAGTTTCGCTCATGTTGCCGATGCCCTATGGTATAAAAAAAATTATTTAGTCCGCTAACCACGTTTGTTTTATCGGTTCAAACAGACATTGCTTATGGGACGCTGCATGGGTTTAAATTATAGCTAATTATGTCTGAATTTGGCTACAAAAATCGCAATTTTTGTGAAAATTATTTTCAAAGCAGTTGCACGGATAGGATGGTTTGGAAATGGCTCCATAGATTTCCTTTTGGAATTGCTGAACGCGATGAAAACAATTTTGTGTGGTATGTTTGAATACCGTAGCTGTACCGACATACAAGGTGACAAATATAAGTACATAGCTTGTCTTATCGCCGAAACGGCGAACTCTGAGTGTTGAATATGTCATTTCGAGATCTATGCATAGCTATATTGAGTATTAAATTACACAATGAGCCACCGTCATGTTGCTGGTTTAGAAGATATACTGATTATTGTGCTTGCATTTTTCAAGTACATAGAGGATGAATTTGCTTTACAAAATGATACTAAAATTATATAGCTTGAGCGTTTGAAGAGATGTTATGATTTTCGTGTATTTTGGGTTACAGGTTACAGGAGCCCCACTGAAAACACTTTTTAACCAAACCTTGCAGTGTAAGTACTCAACAACAACAGCTGCACCATTTGCAGCTACATAGAAAATGAGTTGCTGTGCAAAATAAAACCAAAAACGCCTGCGTAGCTCGAGCAAGAGATGATTACCATTTTTCTGTGTTTTGGTTGCCACGGGTCCATTAAAAACATTTTGGTAGTCAACCCTTGCAGTGTAAATAAGTGACAACAGCAGCACACTATTAGCAACTACATAGAAGATGAAATTTCTAATATAATTAGACCGTAAGAGACTTATATAGCTCGGTGTAGTTGGGAAATAGTTAACATTTTCGTGTATTTTGGCTCCAATGGGCACATTAAAACTATTTTTTACTTAATCTTGCAGTGTAAATAATGATAATAGCAGCAACACTAAATATATTTTGTCTACAGAATGACAGCAAACTCACCTAAATAACTCCAGCGGTTGCGGAGACTACCGTTTTCGTGTATTTCGGGTGACATGGACCCATTTTAGCACCCGTGTTGACCCAAATCCTGCATTTTAATAGAATTACATAGCAAAACGCTATACAGATTTGTAGAGACTTGTTTCCGATACTGAATGAACCTAATCCGACTTTGACATCTGCAATGGTTGTTTAGTTACCGCAAAGTAATGTGATTTTTTGGGCCTCGGCGGCTCTATCCAAGCCTCTATGGTTTGTTTTTCGAGGGGAAGATATTGGAATTGGATTTTCTAACTAAAGTGTACAAAGATTTCAAGATTTTAAAATAAGATGCGCGAGTCAGTTCGCTCAGCCAAAAGTTACGTTATGCGTGTCACACCCAAAAAACCCAGAAGGGACATCATCCAAATTTAATGCGGCCATTAGTATTTTTTCTGAAGTTAAAAATTTGATTAATTGGCCTTGTTTTTATATGGCATAATGCGACGCCCTCCAGTTCCGGTCCGCCCCGGTTCATGCCCGCCTGGAACAATGTTCAGTGAATGGAGAAGCCACGTTTTGAGAAAAAAATATAATCTGATGATACTTGAAAAGATTAAATTTTTAATAATAACTTTTAAAACATTGTTATATACATCTCATTAAAGCTGTAATAACTTCTCAAAGTTTCAGTAATGTAGCAGGTATATAAGAATTGATAGTAATAAAAGAAAGCCTTAAAATTATTCACTTGGTCGAATTTGTCAATGATACAACATTCGCCAGAGAGAAGTGTTGATAGTTCGAATTCTGTTCGAAAATATTCCAGACTTGCTGGCGCGTAAGTAAATTCTGTACGATTTCTGTTCGTTCTTTCGTTTGAAACGCGAACATCATTTTTGACGTGTAACTTAATATTGTTGCAATCATTCCAGCACAAAACGACTGTATTGATATCACACAGTATGTTATATGCACATCATTAATACCTAAACTGAACATGAGAATGTAGCTGTTTTGTTTAAGCCAAAATGGAACAAGCCCGTACATGTACAGTTGTTTTATATTACATTTAGTGTCAAAAAGTGCATTTTGATTATCAAAACGATTGGCCAAATAAAGGGTTGTAGCTTAAGGTGCGTTGCCATGATCAAATTGTCAGCAAAATTCGTGTATACATGATACGTATATTATTGGTGGAAAAGTAGCAGGATCCAGTAATGTCATTCGTGAAATTCGTCAGCTCACTCTCAAATTAAGGTGATTATTAATTCGACATTGTTTCAGATTGTGATATGGGAAGTATCGGCAGCCGAAGAAAACCGTGATAATATCGTCGTCAGTGCCGTCATGATTCACGAATTCAAGACACCGGTTACTGCTGTGGATTTTGCACGATATTCAGTAGAGCAGACGAGGTTTGTTTTAGTATTATGTAATGTACAATGGTAATTTTAAGCAAAATGTGTTCCTAATTGAGCATATTATACAGCGTTCACAGAGAGTTGTGTGCAGTCACTGCACATTGTGGATTTGAAGCTCTTCAAAAGCTGGTACAGAAACAAAATCAGTTTTATAAAAACTGCTGCAGAAATGTGTCACTTTTAGAAAAACTGCTACAGAAACTGTGTCAGATTTAGAAAAACTGCCACACAAACAGTGTCACTTTTAGAAAATCTTCGACAGACGCAGTGTCACTTAGAAAAATTGCTATATTTGCTGTGTAACGTGTAGGAAAATATTTAGGTAGGTATAGTACGCGCCAGAAATGACTGGCGCGTTTCGAACGAGCGACCAACAGTCATTTCTGCCGGGTACTATCTATGTTACATAAATTTTTATAGTATTAAAACTACAGTACTCGCCAAAAATGACCGTCGGTATTCTAGCTAGTTGCCTAGCGAGTGGCTCGCTCGAGATTTCGCAACTATTTAAATTAATAGAAATTTCTATTTTTAGAACAAATTTATTTCGAGCGAGTCGCGAGCGAGTCCTGAGCGACAGTCATTTTTAGTCGAGCGATAATCATTTTATCATGCATCTAGTGTTCACTAGGTATGTACACTAAAGCGGTTTTTTATACAAATAAATAAACTTGCTATTTTAGCAGGAAGCCGTAGTCTTATAAAATTCTGCGCTTGGTTTCAGTAAATAAACATGAAACAATGATTACAGTATATACTCGTTAGAAATGACTGATGCTCCTCAAACGAACTATTAACACAACAAAAAGAAATAAAACAAGATTTATCTGCGAACATGTTTCGAATAAATTTTGAAAAAGTGCGCTGCAAAAATTTCGAAGAAAATTGAAACAGATTTGGAACAAAATTTCCAATTTGAACGAAATGCACCTTTTCCGACTATTTATATTTGATTTTCAATATTCTCGCCGCTGTCTAACTCGTTAGGCGATTTTGTTAGTAATATTGTGGAGGATACTACTGTTATTATAATGCGAGCTGCTGCGAAACTATTAGCAATTATAAACTGTCGGTCCATTATATCTCGATCTGTGTTTAGATAGCTCATTCGAATCCTTTGTGGTATATAAACTACGGCTTAAGGCTTACGTTTCAGGCGGTGTTTTATGCGACTTTATAGGAAGTGAAGTTTTTGTTTTAACCTTGAATGGTTGAGGGATCCGTGTATCTGCTATGGTTTAGTTTAGTGATGCATTTGCAACACTTTGTGATTATATCGAAATACATAATGTGTGTGGTAGAGATGGTTGGTTTAAGGTGTCTTCTGGCAGTTGGCTTTGAGAATGGGGAAATCGAGCTGTACACTTGGTCAACCGGCGAGGAAAAATTAAATTCGTTCGAAAGTATCGGTGTCAAGTAAGTGGATAAAACAGTATATCAACGACAGAGTTAAACAAAACGCATCACACAGTGTTGCATATTTATATATACTACTAAGATGACACGAAATTTCAATCGATTGTCTCGCACTTCGCCGTGATTGCATGTCGGCCGAGTTTCGAATCATAAACACCGGCGTGGAACATGTAAAAAATACTTACCGCCTCTGCAATGGCAGCATTCAAATTAAAGCTATTTTTAGTTCGTATATATAAAATGCAAATAAAAATAGAAGGCACTACATCTATGCTTTAGGTCCTTACTGGTAGTACAATAGCCGCCTGAAATGACTGTCGCTCGCTGGAAACAAATTTTAAGTTCTAAAAATAGAATTTATTGTAAATTTAAATAGTTTCGAAATCCGAGAGAGCCATTTGCCTTCTTGGAATGTGACGATCATTTCTCGCGTACCTGAAACTTTTGAAGTGTATTCAAAACAGCCTGTATGCACCAGTTGCAGCCATTATCTAGCGATGCCAGATATATGTAATGACTATGCAACCTCTAGCTTTGGAATTTCTTGATATTGTACAGCGATTCTATACCCAACATAAGAAAAAGTCACTGCCTATGGGTTATTCTAAGCGAATACGAATGCAGTATCACATCAAATATAATGGAAAGGGCGTGGACCCAATGTAATACAATATTAATGCGTAATGTGATCTAGTGATCCCGTTCCCTATCTAGTATTTTGTATACGTTCTATTCTGTTGTGACGTTTGTCACAGAGAGAGGGCTTCGGATGCGTTTACGCCGCGTTGCTGATAAACTACAGTACATTAAAATATATTTTCGTTTATTTATTGACATATTTATAAAATTATATTTTTTAGGTCTTGTCATTCCGGCACCGTAAGGACATTAAGATTCCGGCCCGTCAGTAGGGTGTAAACGGGATACGCAATTGAAGAAAACATCAAGTATACGCAGCTCGGCATCTCGGGGATTAGATCATTGTGTTAAGTTTTTTGATATCGAGATTTCTTGAAACTGGATTTTGCTAAACGATATATTAAAATTTACGTGATCACTGCGCAGAGCGTAATAGACAATGGTTCAGTTCATACCCGCCAATTTTTGTTTGTAACAAAGTTTCTACGTATTTGCGTTCCAACGTTACAGTTTTATGGTCCAGATATAATATTCGAATGCTGCGTATCTCTGCAATTTGAATTTGTAGCTTATACTGTTGCTCGGCTGTATGACGACGATATGGGCCAACGTAAACTCTACGGGGTAGAATAGAAACAGTGTTTCGTAAGGAAACAAAGCCGCAGCCGAAGACTACACAACTGCTTATATAGCTTACTTTAACTGCACTAGGAAACTTATACCTGCGCTTGCAAGGCAGCCAATGTCGAAGTGTATTAAAAATGTGCTATACCTAAATTTTAGCCGACCTAGTATAGACCCCTTCAGTATATGTTTTTCTAATTAAACGGCAGTGTGAAATGACGCCGAAACTACAACAGTAATGCTAGTGCTCAAACTTTCGGACAGGGCGCGATGAACCGAATTATAAGCTTCGTTCAACAAACGGTGGAACCTACAACTAAAAATGGCCCTGTCGCCCAAAGCATTCAAATCCACTATACATTTATTCATGTACAGCTGCCTTACCATTTCCAGGTCTTAAATAAAAAAATTAGCTGTAGTTCACGATTATATAAGCAAAAATACAATTTTCGGAAATGTAATAAACCTTGATAACCTGTAGCACACTTTCGTACCACCGATCTACCATTTTATTAACAGCTACTATTCGAAAAAATAACTGATAATCTGTAGCACACTTTCGTACCACCAATCTACTACCATTTTGTTAACAGCCTATACATGCGGTGTGAACAAGATACAGAAAGATTATTTCTATATAAATTTTAGTTTCTTTTTAAAAATTAAAGGCTACAGCTTCAAATTAAAAATTTTGGCATATTCTTGACATATTAGCGCAAAAACAGGAAAGATAGGCGGAAACTATACTCGTGAAAACAATGTTTAGTAAACAAATATGCCTACCATCTAAAGTTTTAAATGTGGTGAAATGCACTAAAAGATATATATATATACAACACAGTAATGCAAGACGATGTTAATTTGTCAATGTGCAAACAGATAGTTTACATTATATTACATAATATGATTGAATGTTAGTGTTTTAGTATATCAATATTATTTTAAACTAAAATTATTTCAAAACCGTGTACAAATTCCAACTTTAAGTCACCGAACGTTCTTGGAAAAGCTAAGGCATCGGTCTTCGGACAATTGAATAAAATGTAATATTTACAGTAAAACGCGAATTATGACCAAAATTATTCCAAGAAAACACATGAAAGTATTCAATTTCTGGTTCTGGAATAATCGAAGTACCACTGCTCGGCATTTTACACAACTCATTAATAATTATTCTATCCCTGTATAAAAGTAAATAATCATGTCAAGTTCCACCATAATAGGAGGGGTGCAAAGCTAAGAGTTTTTAAAAGAGCACCTATTAGTACCTACTATTGATGTTCAATTGTGATTTCTGACAAAGCTTAGGCTCAAAGAATACCTTTAACCTGGTTGCATGTTTTGTTCGACATATATACAATCCTTCAACATTGATTGAATATTTTACAAACATAACTAATAATTTGAAATTATCGAGACCCACGATTTTCCTATGTAGCATTAAAAATTGCTTCAGAAATGTTGTGTCTATCGAAATTCGAGAAAAAAACTGTTCGCGAAAACACTGCTCTTCAATTCAAATCGAGGCTTTTTAATGTAACAAAGTTTCAATGAAAAATACTAATTTATTTATGGGTATATATATCTAAAATTTTGTTGAATTTAAATCAGCGGACTATGTTCGCGAACATTCTATGATTAATTTTTGTTTATGGCGTCATTATTACATTAGAGCGAATAAAAAGCAGCCCAGAAATGTAAAGTTAATAGCTATTAGAAAATCGTATTTTGCAATCTGGAAATCTCTAAAGTTCTGTTCGAAAACAAGAAGTAATGCCAGGCATTTGGTTAATTTTGCTAATTTTCGTTTAGCGAAAATCACAACTAAACTGTGTTGCGTATTTTTGGGGTAATACAAAAACTAGCAATTTAGTATGGGTTACTGCAAAAAAAGGATGATTTTTGGATTCACAAGTTTACGGCCCCAAAAATGAGCGTACTACGCTGTCAAAATTTTTACACCGAGATTTAACCGATGATTTTACTACTGAAGAACGCTATTTGAGCCTGAGTTAGATTTAACTTCTTCTTAACTAAGATGTTCACCCGCTAGGCCTTGAGCGTTATTGTGTTCACCTCAATAGTATAGCATTATGCAAGTGCGTCATTATTCAGACGCAATAATTTTTATATTCGGTGCATAGTAATTGGTACATTTTACCAGAACGACACACCACCTACGCCCAAACGACTGATGTACACAAATTTTATTAAGTATGTCGCGCGCTAAACCACGCCGCGTAAACACCTCAAAAAATCGCAGATAAATCTTTTATACCAATAATTGGGTGTCGCAATTTTCTTTTGCAAATAGATATCTGGCAGAACCGTTACACAATCTTGGTTAAAATGCTGACATCGAACCATAAATTACAATGTTACAATGGAAAACATCAATGGAAAACAAAATCGCAAGTTTTAATATAGTTCAATCTGCTTGTCCTTTATACAACGCCGTATTGCTCTACAAAGAATATTTTCCAAAAACATACTATCGGAATCATTGAACTTTCGAAGAACATAACAATGCGATAATATGTTGAACAGCCTGAACACGACGAAATAACATGTACATAAATATTTGCAGTATACGATAGTTCTATCACATGTGCAATTTTTTACAACAGTGCGAAATTGTTTATAAAGAAAAGTAGTAGTGAACATGAAAAAGTTATCCTTCAAGATTATGACAGACTCAAGTTACGAACAGATAAATACATTATAGTTTTTTCCACAATATAAAAGAATACTATAATCCCGAAACAAGTGAAAATATCTATATATTATACACATGCATTTATAACATTTATGCATTTATTCTTGAGAAGACAAAAAATTTTCAGCGCAGTACAAGCAAATTCGGGCAAGCCGCAGCTGATTTCTGGTGGGGTAACAGTGGAGTGCGGCGGAATGAATACTTTGTTGAACAGAAATTATAGCTCGAAATTGCGGAAACGATGTTTACAACTGGGCTGAGCTATAGCCGGTCGGTGACGCGGGCCGGAACGTCCGCGGACGTCCAAGCGCCATTCTTTAGATCGAATGACCGCCTGCGAGTGAGCTTAAGCGAACAATCAAAATTTTCGTTCACAACTCATTAAAAAATCATTAGCTAGAAAAAACAAAGTACCGATAATATTAGTTTTTCGAATTTATTCGAACGAATTTCGCTTAATTAAAATCAAACTAGATTTCATAACATATGAATATTAGAAACTCTTAATTGGCAAATTATAATCCCTAAATCTAAACAAACATCTTAGAAATATCCGACGTCAGCTAAACTATACGCAAGCATAATTATTAGAGACTGAAATAAACAATACTATATATACATTAACTTATTTTTTTAACCGTAGGGCCAGCTAAGAAGAACACTTAAGAATAACAATCTGAAAATTAATATAAATATGTTTTATATCGGACGGCTGCATATTTATTCACTTCGTGTATCATAATACATATTGTGTACACTCGGTAGAATTTTGCTGAGACACCAGGGGTTAGATTTGGGGCAATGGGTAAAAAAGCAAGCCGAATTTTTTGTGGTAAGCCCAATGTACAATTATTGTAAAACAGTGGAATGTTTACGACAGATCGGGCGATAACTCCACCATTTGCAAAGTGCGAAATGCGCAGATTCCCAAGAGAGGGCAATAGGTTAACCAAATGAAAAACAAAAGATCCATTTGAGCAACTAAAATTTGTTGACGTGACACCAGGGTGCGTATTACCTACAGAGAAAGAAACCAAGGGTTACCGGAGGAGAATTGCTCATCCCAAACAAACTATAAAATTAAATAACTAATAGATACCGAAACAAAACATAAAACCCTGAAATGGGAAAATAATAAATCTTTACTTAACCGAGACTGTTTTAGTTAATATATTTCCCACAAAGTTTAAAAATATATTTCGTCATAAACTAAATCACAGACAGCAAAACAAAATTAATTTCAGTGACTCGTCTTTATAGGCACACAATGATGCCACGTTGCAACGACGACATTTCCCATTCATTTTAATAACACTAGCGATTATCCGCTTGCAAAATTCTGTAGGTATACCTGATGCTTCACTACGTTCTTCAATCGCGATAGAGTTACTAGTATTATGGGTTGAAATTTATATATATTTATAAAAATGCAGCCTCCTAGCCTACTCTCAATGCACGTGCCTAACTATTATTTTTATTTCTGTGTGTTATCGAGAACCGGTATCAAGATCGAACATGACAGGATTTTCAGGAGTGAGGTAGGGACGACCAAGATTGTTTAGTGAGTGGAATTCAAAAGGATTTATAACCTTCGAGTCAGGGTGGTTAGATTTAATTCAGGTTGCTCATTTATCGTATTTAATTCAGGTTGCTCATTTATCGTTAATTATAGTTAATTTTTTGTGAAGATCTGGAAATTTTGGTTTGGTAACTTGTACATGAATTATATTGTATTTGATTGCTTTGGGCGCCGGGCCCATTATTTCGCTATAGGTTTCACTGATGTGTAAAGTGTTCATTCTTTATTCAAGGTAAGAAGCGCTAAATCTAATAACGACCGTTAAACCGTGCCCATAGTTTGTGCCTTCATTCATAGTATCTTCATCGCGCAAACCGAATAGCAATAATTTTTGGGATAGACCTTTTATCCCGATTATAAACATCCAATAGTAGCAATTACAGATAAATGTTGATTGTTTCACTATATCTTCTAGACAAGGTAAACTGTTTTACAGGATAAATTCCGGCATTAGCACATCTTGATATTACTTCTTTTACGAAATAAGTAAAATTATGTTCAGACAACTTTAAATTGTGAAAAAACCAAGGCGATTTGCGTAGTCGGCTTATTGAGAGGCGGTCTACATAGGCTCTAAACGCTGCGACGTGAGGGTCTCTAGCCTGTCGGTAAAAACAACAATGTATATAATTTATAGGTTGAAAATCCTCGTTTTACTCGCTGTTTTAGCGCATGTCAGTCGTGATAGAACACGTTTGCTGAAGCGCTTCCAAGTTTTCTGGGAGCCCTTGTAACGGTCTGGTGAGCATTAGGAAAAACACATGTCTGAAATTACCGCCATTGACGGGACGTACGTTATACAACAGCAGCGCGCTCATTTTCACTTTCGAAAACTTATGAACGCACTTCATTTTGAGTGAGTAAATTGTTTATTTTAGGCAACGTTTGTCCCAATTGCCGTATTGGACGCTTGGAAAATCAGATTTCATCAATGGGGTGGCTGCTGTGTTTAATTGGATTCCTGTTTATTGGCGTGTTTGCGTTTTTATGTCTGCTGATTCAAGAACGGTCGTGTTCGAATTGCGGTTACAAAGAAATTTAGCAAGCGGATAATCGCTAGTGTTGTAAAAATGGATGGGAAAATATGTACATCGTAACGTGGCATCATTGTGTGCCTATAAAGACAGTGACCTGAAATTAATTTTGTTTTGCTGTCTGTGATTAGTTTTATTGACGAAATATATTTTTAAACTTTGTGGAAATATATTAACTAAAACAGTCTCGGTTAAGTAAAGATTTATTATTTTCCCATTCGGGTTTTATGTTTTGTTTCAGTATCTTAGTTATTTAATTTTATAGTTTGTTCGGGACAACATTTCTCCTCCGGTAACCCTTGGTTTCTTATCAGGAGGTAATACGACCCTGGTGTCACGTCAACAAATTTTAGTTGCTCAAATGGATCTCTTGTTTTTAATTTGGTTAACCTATGCCCTCTCTTGGGAATCTGCGCGCTCGCAAGTTGCAAATGGTGGTATCGCCCGATCTGTCGTAAACATTCCACTGTTTTACAATAATTGTACATTGGGCTCCCACAAAAACCAGCTTCTTATTTTTATCCCATTGCCCAAAATTTTTAACGCCTGGTGTCTCAGCAAAATTGTAGCGAGTGTACACAATATGTATTATGATAGCGAAGTGAATAAATATGCAGCCGTCAGATATAAAACATATTTATATTAATTTTCAGATTGTTATTCTTAAGTGTTATTCTTAGCTGGCTTTACGGTTAAACATAAGTGTATATATAGTATTGTTTATTTCAGTCTCTAATAATTATATTGCGTATAATTTAGCTGACGTCAGAATATTCTAAGATGTTTGTTTAATTTTAGGATTATAATTTGCAATTAAGAGTTTCTAATATTCATATGTTATGAAATCTAGTTTGATTTTAATTAAGCGAAATTCGTTCGAATAAAGTCAAAAACTAAGATTATCGGTACTTGTTTCTAGCTAATGATTTTTAATGAGTTGTGAACGAAATTTCAATTGTTCGCTTAAGCTCACTCGCAGGCGGTCATTCGATCTAAAGAATGGCGCTTGGACATTCGCGGACATTCCGCACGGTCACCGACCGTATAGCTCAGCCCAGTTGTAAACATCGTTTCAGCAATTTCAGCTATAATTTCTGTTCAACGAAGTATTCATTCCGCCGCACTCCACTGTACCCACCAGAAATCACTGCGGCTTGCCCGAACTGCTTGTACTGCGCTGAAGAACTGTCTTCTCGATAAATGCATAAATGTATAAATGCATGTGTATAATATATAGATGTTCACTTGTTTCGGGATTATAGTATTCTTTATATTGTGGAAAAAACTATAATGTATTTATCTGTTCGTAACTTGAGTCTGTCATAATCTAAAGCGTTTCTTTTCATGTTCACTACTACTTTTCTTTATAAACAATTTCGCACTGTTGTAAAAAATTGCACATGTGATAGAACTATCGTATACTGCAAATATTTATGTACATGTTATTTCGTCGTGTTCAGGCTGTTCAACATATTATCGCATTGTTATGTTCTTCGAAAGTTCAATGATTCCGATAGTATGTTTTTGGAAAATATTCTTTGTAGAGCAATACGGCGTTGTATAAAGGACAAGCAGATTGAACTATATTAAAACTTGCGATTTTGTTTTCCATTGATGTTTTCCATTGTAACATTGTAATTTATGGTTCGATGTCAGCATTTTAACCAAGATTGTGTAACGGTTCTGCCAGATATCTATTTGCAAAAGAAAATTGCGACACCCAATTATTGGTATAAAAGATTTATCTGCGATTTTTTGAGGTGTTTACGCGGCGTGGTTTAGCGCGCGACATACTTAATAAAATTTGTGTACATCAGTCGTTTGGGCGTAGGTGGTGTGTCGTTCTGGTAAAATGTACCAATTACTATGCACCGAATATAAAAATTATTGCGTCTGAATAATGACGCACTTGCATAATGCTATACTATTGAGGTGAACACAATAACGCTCAAGGCCTAGCGGGTGAACATCTTAGTTAAGAAGAAGTTAAATCTAACTCAGGCTCAAATAGCGTTCTTCAGTAGTAAAATCATCGGTTAAATCTCGGTGTAAAAATTTTGACAGCGTAGTACGCTCATTTTTGGGGCCGTAAACTTGTGAATCCAAAAATCATCCTTTTTTTGCAGTAACCCATACTAAATTGCTAGTTTTTGTATTACCCCAAAAATACGCAACACAGTTTAGTTGTGATTTTCGCTAAACGAAAATTAGCAAAATTAACCAAATGCCTGGCATTACTTCTTGTTTTCGAACAGAACTTTAGAGATTTCCAGATTGCAAAATACGATTTTCTAATAGCTATTAACTCTACATTTCTGGGCTGCTTTTTATTCGCTCTAATGTAATAATGACGCCATAAACAAAAATTAATCATAGAATGTTCGCGAACATAGTCCGCTGATTTAAATTCAACAAAATTTTAGATATATATACCCATAAATAAATTAGTATTTTTCATTGAAACTTTGTTACATTAAAAAGCCTCGATTTGAATTGAAGAGCAGTGTTTTCGCGAACAGTTTTTTTCTCGAATTTCGATAGACACAACATTTCTGAAGCAATTTTTAATGCTACATAGGAAAATCGTGGGTCTCGATAATTTCAAATTATTAGTTATGTTTGTAAAATATTCAATCAATGTTGAAGGATTGTATATATGTCGAACAAAACATGCAACCAGGTTAAAGGTATTCTTTGAGCCTAAGCTTTGTCAGAAATCACAATTGAACATCAATAGTAGGTACTAATAGGTGCTCTTTAAAAACTCTTAGCTTTGCACCCCTCCTATTATGGTGGAACTTGACATGATTATTTACTTTTATACAGGGATAGAATAATTATTAATGAGTTGTGTAAAATGCCGAGCAGTGGTACTTCGATTATTCCAGAACCAGAAATTGAATACTTTCATGTGTTTTCTTGGAATAATTTTGGTCATAATTCGCGTTTTACTGTAAATATTACATTTTATTCAATTGTCCGAAGACCGATGCCTTAGCTTTTCCAAGAACGTTCGGTGACTTAAAGTTGGAATTTGTACACGGTTTTGAAATAATTTTAGTTTAAAATAATATTGATATACTAAAACACTAACATTCAATCATATTATGTAATATAATGTAAACTATCTGTTTGCACATTGACAAATTAACATCGTCTTGCATTATGCGGCGTTTACGTTATAAGTTGCCCGCCATGTGGAAGTTTTGTCCACGTACAGCCTGCCTAACACCGTTAACGATATAGTGTACAGAACACCAACACTGTATTCTAAGCATTTCTATATAGTGTTTCGGACACCATCAGCATTTATACATGGTGTCATAGACACCATTAACTTCTCGCTAACTTCGATGAAAGTCTTTTGAGAAGATGTCGTGACGTTTTTTCCGTTGTATGGCGTTTGTACGGTTTAACTTCTGTCCGCGCACATCCTATGCAACGATTTCGACGGAATGGTTTATGGGTTACAATCAATTAGCGCAAACCATTTGAAATTTCAGTTAGCTAGTTTTCCCGCCTTTTTTTAAATAAGTATTCAAACATAGGGTGTCGAAGACACCATAGTGTAATATACATGGTGTCAGCGACACCATAACTTGTGCTACACTGTATGCCCGTCCGAGTACCATGCACCATAGTGTGGTCATGACCATACGTGGACAAATCTTCCACATGGCGGGCGTTTTATAACGTAAACGCCGCATTACTGTGTTGTATATATATATCTTTTAGTGCATTTCACCACATTTAAAACTTTAGATGGTAGGCATATTTGTTTACTAAACATTGTTTTCACGAGTATAGTTTCCGCCTATCTTTCCTGTTTTTGCGCTAATATGTCAAGAATATGCCAAAATTTTTAATTTGAAGCTGTAGCCTTTAATTTTTAAAAAGAAACTAAAATTTATATAGAAATAATCTTTCTGTATCTTGTTCACACCGCATGTATAGGCTGTTAACAAAATGGTAGTAGATTGGTGGTACGAAAGTGTGCTACAGATTATCAGTTATTTTTTCGAATAGTAGCTGTTAATAAAATGGTAGATCGGTGGTACGAAAGTGTGCTACAGGTTATCAAGGTTTATTACATTTCCGAAAATTGTATTTTTGCTTATATAATCGTGAACTACAGCTAATTTTTTTATTTAAGACCTGGAAATGGTAAGGCAGCTGTACATGAATAAATGTATAGTGGATTTGAATGCTTTGGGCGACAGGGCCATTTTTAGTTGTAGGTTCCACCGTTTGTTGAACGAAGCTTATAATTCGGTTCATCGCGCCCTGTCCGAAAGTTTGAGCACTAGCATTACTGTTGTAGTTTCGGCGTCATTTCACACTGCCGTTTAATTAGAAAAACATATACTGAAGGGGTCTATACTAGGTCGGCTAAAATTTAGGTATAGCACATTTTTAATACACTTCGACATTGGCTGCCTTGCAAGCGCAGGTATAAGTTTCCTAGTGCAGTTAAAGTAAGCTATATAAGCAGTTGTGTAGTCTTCGGCTGCGGCTTTGTTTCCTTACGAAACACTGTTTCTATTCTACCCCGTAGAGTTTACGTTGGCCCATATCGTCGTCATACAGCCGAGCAACGGTCTGAGCTACAAATTCAAATTGCAGAGATACGCAGCATTCGAATATTATATTGGACCATAAAACTGTAACGTTGGAACGCAAATACGTAGAAACTTTGTTACAAACAAAAATTGGCGGGCATGAACTGAACCATTGTCTATTACGCTCTGCGCAGTGATCACGTAAATTTTAATATATCGTTTAGCAAAATCCAGTTTCAAGAAATCTCGATATCGAAAATCTTAACACAATGATCTAATCCCCCAGATGCCAGTTGCGTATACTTGATGTTTTCTTCAATTGCGTATCCCATTCGCCCTCTGACGGGCCGGAATCTTAATGTCCTTACGGTGCCGGAATGACAAGACCTAAAAAATAAATTTTATAAATATGTCAATAAATAAATAAAAATATATTTTAATGTACTGTAGTTTATCAGCAACGCGGCGTAAACGCATCCAAAGCTGCCTTACTGTGACAAACGTCACAACAGAACTGAACGTATACAAAATACTAGATCGGGAACGGGATCACTAGATCACATTACGCATTAATATCTATTACATTGGGTCCACGCCCTTTCCATTATATTTGATGTGATACTGCATTCGTATTCGCTTAGAATAACCCATAGGCAGTGACTTTTTCTTATGTTGGGTATAGAATCGCTGTACAATATCAAGAAATTCCAAAGCTAGAGGTTGCATAGTCATTACATATATCTGGCATCGCTAGATAATGGCTGCAACTGGTGCATACAGGCTGTTTTGAATACACTTGGGAAGTTTACAGTACGCGCGAGAAATGATCGTCGCATTCCAAGAAGGCAAATGGCTCTCTCGGGATTTCGAAACTATTTAAATTTACAATAAATTCTATTTTTAGAACAAATTTATTTCCAGCGAGCGACAGTCATTTCAGGCGGCTATTGTACTACCAGTAAGGACCTAAAGCATAGATGTAGTGCCTTCTATTTTTATTTGCATTTTATATATACGAACTAAAAATAGCTTTAATTTGAATGCTGCCATTGCCAAGGCGGTCGGTGTTTTTTACATGTTCCACGCCGGTGTTTATGATTCGAAACTCGGCCGACATGCAATCACGGCGAAGTGCGAGACAATCGATTGAAATTTCGTGTAATCTAGTAGTATATATAAATATGCAACACTGTGTGATGCGTTTTGTTTAACTCTGTCGTTGATATACTGTTTTATCCACTTACTTGACACCGATACTTTCGAACGAATTTAATTTTTCCTCGCCGGTTGACCAAGTGTACAGCTCGATTTCCCCATTCTCAAAGCCAACTGCCAGAAGACACCTTAAACCAACCATCTCTACCACACACATTATGTATTTCGATATAATCACAAAGTGTTGCAAATGCATCACTAAACTAAACCATAGCAGATACACGGATCCCTCAACCATTCAAGGTTAAAACAAAAACTTCACTTCCTATAAAGTCGCATAAAACACCGCCTGAAACGTAAGCCTTAAGCCGTAGTTTATATACCACAAAGGAATATAATGGACCGACAGTTTATAATTGCTAATAGTTTCGCAGCAGCTCGCATTATAATAACAGTAGTATCCTCCACAATATTACTAACAAAATCGCCTAACGAGTTAGACAGCGGCGAGAATATTGAAAATCAAATATAAATAGTCGGAAAAGGTGCATTTCGTTCAAATTGGAAATTTTGTTCCAAATCTGTTTCAATTTTCTTCGAAATTTTTGCAGCGCACTTTTTCAAAATTTATTCGAAACATGTTCGCAGATAAATCTTGTTTTATTTCTTTTTGTTGTGTTAATAGTTCGTTTGAGGAGCATCAGTCATTTCTAACGAGTATATATTGTAATCATTGTTTCATGTTTATTTACTGAAACCAAGCGCAGAATTTTATAAGACTACGGCTTCCTGCTAAAATAGCAAGTTTATTTATTTGTATAAAAAACCGCTTTAGTGTACATACCTAGTGAACACTAGATGCATGATAAAATGATTATCGCTCGACTAAAAATGACTGTCGCTCAGGACTCGCTCGCGACTCGCTCGAAATAAATTTGTTCTAAAAATAGAAATTTCTATTAATTTAAATAGTTGCGAAATCTCGAGCGAGCCACTCGCTCGCGACTCGCTCGAAATGCGACGGTCATTTTTGGCGAGTACTGTAGTTTTAATACTATAAAAATTTATGTAACATAGATAGTACCCGGCAGAAATGACTGTTGGTCGCTCGTTCGAAACGCGCCAGTCATTTCTGGCGCGTACTATACCTACCTAAATATTTTCCTACACGTTACACAGCAAATATAGCAATTTTTCTAAGTGACACTGCGTCTGTAGAAGATTTTCTAAAAGTGACACTGTTTGTGTGGCAGTTTTTCTAAATATGACACAATTTCTGTAGCAGTTTTGCTAAAAGTGACACTTTCTGCAGCAGTTTTTATAAAACTGATTTTGTTTCTGTACCAGCTTTTTTGAAGACTTCAAATCCACAATGTGCAGTGACTGCACACAACTCTCTGTGAACGCAGTATAATATGCTCAATTAGGAACACATTTTGCTTAAAATTACCATTGTACATTACATAATACTAAAACAAACCTCGTCTGCTCTACTGGATATCGTGCAAAATCCACAGCAGTAACCGGTGTCTTGAATTCGTGAATCATGACGGCGCTGACGACGATATTATCACAGTTTTCTTCGGCTGCCGATACTTTCCATATCACAATCTGAAACAATGTCGAATTGATAATCACCTTAATTTGAGAGTGAGCTGACGAATTTCACGAATGACATTACTGGATCCTGCTACTTTTACCACAATAATATACGTATCATGTCTGTGCACAAATTATTTGCTGACAATTTGATCATGGCAACGCACCTTAAGCTACAACCCTTTATTTGGCCAATAGTTTTGATAATCAAAATGCACTTTTTGACACTAAATGTAATATAAAACAACTGTACATGTATACGGCTTTGTCCCATTTTGGCTTAAACAAAACAGCTACATTCTCATGTTCAGTTTCGTGCTTAATAATGTGCATATAACATACTGTGTGATATAGAATGCATTAGTTTTTGCTCGGAATGATTGCAACAATATTACGTTACACGTCAGAAATGAGTGTCGCGTTTCGAACGAACGAACAGAAATCGTACAGAATTTACTTACGCGCCAGCAAGTCTGGAATATTTTCGAACAGAATTCGAACTATCAACACTTCTCTCTGGCGAATGTTGTATCATTGACAAATTCGACCAAGTGAATAATTTTAAGGCTTTCTTTTATTACTATAAAACTGTATATACCTGCTACGTTGCTGAAACTTCTGAGAAGTTATTACAGCTTTAATGAGATGTATATAACAATGTTTTAAAAGTTATTATTAAAAATTTAATCTTTTAGAGTATCATCAGATTATATTTCTCAAAACGTGGCTTCTCCATTCGCTGAACATTGTTCCAGGCGGGCATGAACCGGGGCGGACCGGAACTGGAGGGCGTCGCATTATGCCAGGGGGTGTGAACAAGGCCAATTAATCAAATTTTTAACTTCAGAAAAAATACTTAATGGCCACAGTGCCAAATTTGGATGATGTCCCTTTCTGGGTTTTTTGGGTGTGACACGCATAACGTAACTTTGGCTGAGCAGACTGACTCGCGCATCTTATTTAAAATCTTGAAATCTTTGTACACTTTTAGTTAGAAAATTCCGATTCCAATATCTGCCCCTCGAAAAAACCGAACCATAGAGGCTTGGATAGGGCCGCCGAGGGACCCAAAAAATCACATTACTTGCGGTAACTCGACAACCGGTGCAGATGTCAAAGTCAGATTAGGTTCATTCAGTATAGGAAACAAGTCTCTACAAATCTGTATAGCGTTTTGCTATGTAATTCTATTAAAATGCAGGATTTGGGTCAACACGGGTGCTAAAATGGGTCCATGTCACCCGAAATACACGAAAACGGTAGTCTCCGCAACCGCTGGAGTTATTTAGGTGAGTTTGCTGTCATTCTGTAGACAAAATATGTAGTGTACTGCTATTATCATTATTTACACTGCAAGATTAAGTAAAAAATAGTTTTAATGTGCCCATTGGAGCCAAAATACGCGAAAATGGTAATATTTCCGCAACTACACGAGCTATATAAGTCTCTTTGGTCTAATTATGTCAGAAATTCATCTTCTATGTAGTTGCTAATAGTGTGCTGCTGTTGTCACTATTTACACTGCAAGGGTTGACTCCAAAATGTTTTTAATGGACCCGTGGCAACCAAAACACAGGAAAATGGTAATATCTCTTGCTCGAGCTACACAGGCGTTTTTGGTTTTATTTTGCACAGCAACTCATTTTCTATGTAGCTGCAAATGGTGCACTGTTGTTGTTAGTACTTACACTGCAAGGTTTGGTTAAAAAGTGTTTTCAGTGGGGCTCCTGTAACCTGTAACCCAAAATACACGAAAATGATAACATCTCTTCAAACGCTCGAGCTATATAATTTTTTAGTATCATTTTGTAGAGCAAATTCATCCTCTATGTACTTGAAAATTGCAAGCACAATAATCAGTATATCTTCTAAACCAGCAACGTGACGGTGGCTCATTGTGTAATTTAATACTCAATATAGCTATGCATAGATCTCGAAATGACATATTCAACACTCAGAGTTCACCATTTCGGCGATAAGACAAGCTATGTACTTATATTTATCACCTTGTATGTCGGTACAGCTTACGGTATTTAAAACATACCACACAAAATTGTTTTCATCGCGTTCAGCAATTCCAAAAGGAAATCTATAGAGCCATTCAAACCATCCTATCCGTGCAACTGCTTTGAAAATAATTTCACAAAAATTGCGATTTTTGTAGCCAAATTTCAACATAATTAGCTATAATTTAAACCCATGCAGCGTCCCATAAGCAATGTCTGTTTGAACCGATAAAACAAACGTGTTTAGCGGACTAAATAATTTTTTTATACCATCGGGCATCGGCAACATGAGCGAAACTCACTCCATCCAAATTTCGAAAACTTTGGTTTTTAAGTATTTGATAAAAATGGAGCTATTATAGCTCGAAAACGACTGCTCCAATAAAACAGAAATATGAGATATGTGCAAAGTTACAGTCCGATGAGAAAATTCCGAATGCTAGTCTCCGACGACTGTAAGCACAGTTATACAGCATAAATATTTCTACATCTATTTCCAGCGGGGGACGTTCACGGCGGGGAAACAGGTTTTTAGGCAAACCGTGGTCGAATGAGTCTAAAACGTTTTAGATCAAAAGATACCTTTTTGTCCCTCGACGCAGTAACGAAATGGGACGAGTCATATGTCCAAGCGCACGACCAGATAATTCTCGAATGAATCCCTGTTTTCTTATCACTCTGAGCCGCCAATTTCCAGCAGCTATTGCTCGGATTATTTTCTAAAAGAAACAACACGTTGTTAGAATGCTGTAGTAAAACAAACGTTACAGAAGAAATAATGTGGATATGGCTTATTCATTTTTATGCGTTAATTAGATTATTTCTTTATTTTGTTTATTTCTTTATTTATTTTGTACATTTATTATTACATTAAATGAATTATTGGACAGTTTGCGAATCGGAAATGTACATTATAGGCAACACATCAGATGAAACTAATATTGATACATACAATGAAACGATATAACAGTGTGCATACATTGAATTAGTTCTAACTACAATCGAACTAAACACGGCCACAAAACAATTTTTTTTAACTCGATCGCCAAAATATATTGTATATACATATTTTCAGAAATCTCAGTACCGAGTTTCGAACGACCGAACATTGAATAGAAATCGAACACAATTTATTGCTCAATTTTCTGCCAAATATCGTATAAACTGCGACAAGTTTTCGATCAAAATAATTAAAGAAACCTACAACAAAAATCTGAAAAGGTGCGAAACAAAATTCTACGACGTTTAAAACAAAACGATTATAATTTGCCGACTAAAACATCGAGCGAACAGAGTTTATTTGTGGCAAATAATATTACAGTTTGTCAATGATGTGAAATAGACTTGCCTTTTCCATCGTGCGACGTAGTTGGTTGGGCACCGGAATGCTTAGCAAAAATAGACCAAGTCCGATCTCGTGATACCGACAGCAAAAACCACTGTTTCGGTGAAAACATGAGCTGCGTACTCCGTAAGTGAGTGCGCGCGGAGCTGCTCTAACGGTTGCCCATGTTTCCACTGACCACACAATTACTACAGCGTGTTCCGGATTTGTGGCCTAACAAAGCAAAATAAAAGTGAAAGAGTGGAGGATAAACAGATAAAATTAATGTAACTTATGCTAATATCATAGGGCCAGGCGTATTAATGTCACCGGTGTTTTCGTATACATCACCACTCAGAGCTTGAAGACGGTTAGCCTACCATAACCCCAAACTTCAAAACGAGTCAGCCTCGAAATATCTTCTTTGTCTGATGATGAATACAAAACAACAGTAACATTATAATAAAAAAGTAAATAGGGTCAAGTGTAATGTCACTAGTATTTTCGTATTCACCGCCAGTCAAAGCTTGAAGATGATTAGCCTACCATAACCCCAAACTTCAAAAAGAGGTAAAAGCAAAACCTCATGATTTGTCTTGCAAGAGTCGGTTAGTCAGTGTTCCAGGGGTTCAGTGAGCGTTTACAAATGTTCGACGGGTATCTCGTTGCACCTTGGATTATCCACATACCACTGGTGGATACTAGTACAGATTGAGTTTTGTGTTTCCGATATTTGTGGTTTAGTGGCTCACGTGTTCTCACGGTTAAATACTCCGAAGATATCAGGCGTCAAAAATAGTACAAAAGCAACAAGTACGATTTTTGCTTAATTTTATTGAACTCTCACCTCCAGAGTATTTTTTTGCAAAAAAAATATTGTCAAGCTTTTATATCTCAAATGAGGTGATTTGGACTTGCCGAGAGCAAAATATTTGACTAGTGGATGCGCTGGGGAAGCCAGTATATTAGCGCAATTGCGGCTTTGATTACATAATCGGACGTTGGGGAAGGATATCAGGCAAGTCCGTACCGATAAGTGCTGCCATTTTTCTTTTAATTATCACTTAGATTTACATACCGATTCCGATAATACCAAATAATACATGTATTCAGTCGGCGGCAAAATGTATTCTTGCAACGGACGCTTGTCAGTGTATGTTTCAATGCATTGTCAGAATTACATGAATCAATTTCGACAAAAACACAGAACGTCGTACTTCAGAATGAATGAAAAAATATTGAACATTCAACGATAATAAAGACCCACCTTACACGCTGACGCAAAAATTGTTCCAGCGTTGTTGGACGCTAAACAGTAGATCTCGTAGCCATGACCGTACCTGGAAAACGTCGCAAAGAAATAAATTAACATCCATTTCCCAAATAGAGCTAATAGGCATGTAAGGTCAGTGGAGTGCGAGATTAATAACAGACATAAAACACAAAAGCGCATTATTTAACTAAACTATTACAAATTTCATTGAACAAGAGTTGTATTACAGCAAGACAGCTACAATATCGCTCATACACGCTCATAGGAGGGGTCAACCCGCTGAGGCGTCAGAATCCCCTGGCAGGTGCTCAAACCCATCGTTTTGGTCTCAGGTGCAAATCACACAGGCGCCTAAAACAACGTACCCCTTCGCCCCCGATCGGCTGTTCTGCGTGGGCGATCGAAGGCCGAGCCATCGGGACCTCGAGCATGTATGACAATTTTTATGCTTCAAACAGATACCAAAATTGTCAAACTATGTCTGACCACAACTATAATTATAATCACTTGCAGAATTCATGCTTACACGGCTTGAAAATTTCCTAAGTGTACAAAATCGAAGATAAAAAAATAGAAAATACAACCTCCAAACTGAGCTTGAAAATGAAAATAATCAGAAACTTACATTTTGTGAACTTCTGGCCACAAAGTGTTTTGCATCAGGTGATCCTCGTAGGTGGCACTGAACTAAACAGGATCAAAAAGTAAAAATTAGAAAACTTAACCAGCAGTGTATTATCGCAAGTAAAGTGCCCGCCAGAAATGAGGGTTGCTCGCTTAATGTTCGCTAGCTCCAAAAAGCTACTATCATTCCGGGCGCGCACTTTAAAACGACTCAGCTTTACTTTCAAAGTAACAAATAAGACCAAGGCCTAACACTGGCATGGTGTTCGCGAAACGCTGAAACAGTACAATTTTACTAAAATGAAGCAGTCGCACTTAGTTCGCATATGGCAAGGGTGCCCATACGCCCCCTCCTATCACCCTACTCCCTAGGTGTGCAACTGCCTTAAGCTAAATGTAACCCCGCTGGGGCCCCGCAACTACTCTCGTACCGAAGGTGCGCTAAAAATGTTAACAATAATTATGAGCAGCAAATTGCAAAATTACATGGAATAATTGGAGATAACTACGAGAAAAAATTGGGAAGAATCGAAAATATTTCTGCTATACCCCTGCGGCACGATGCCTCCGGCCGCTTCTCTCGCCACGCACCCGAACCATCTACACCCATGCCGCCGACAGACCTTGGGCGCCTATGGTCTATAAGTTTCGGTTATGTACATAATGGTCACTAAAAGACTTAATAAATAGTACGTTGCATTACCAAACTACTATCAACACAAGGCAGTTCACTCGGTGCCACGTACATCAAACCGCTAAAAACAGTAAATACATACATGGAGTTAAAAAGACTGAAAATCTAATTTCATTGAATAAAAACGCGAGATCGTATGAATACCAAGTTTCGACACGGAT
>JASANE010011153.1:0-61040 GCA_030248225.1 Trileptium ribeirensis
TATGGTCCCATTTTGTAATATCGAATCGCATACCATTGTTTCGCGATGAATTTCGCTGGCTTTTTCGCTACCCGAAATTGTGCTAAATTCAAATTCAACTCCCAAAAATTATAGTCTATGCTGGTACTGGTACAGAATTTGGGGATGTTCAATTAGCACAAATTCGGTGCCTAATTGTACGCGAACAAATCTGAAGTAAAAGTGACGTCACAAATAATCGTGTCTATGGTATTTTTTTATTTAACTAGCAATACAACAACAAAACAGCAATAAACATTGCCATAGATAATTTTAAATAGCCAGTACAGTGTGGCTTGGGCCCACTTGGGTTGCATACGCCCACCCTCGAAATTTCACCTGCGGATATGATTAGTGAACATTCAATAAACTAGGCGAATGAATGGTACCTTTCTGAGATAGAACATTTCAGTATTTTATAACATGAGAAGAAAAATTGTATGACGTAATTCAAGGTTAGTTCGAACAATTTCCAATTTACCCGAGTGTCCCCAATAATCAGCATATTTGAACAGACAATCAAAAGCTATATCTACTAAACGATGAACGTTTCTGACAGTCCAAAATTTTTAGCGATGTATTGATGAAAATTGTACTAACTTACATTGAGGGTTGTGGTAAATTGTGCTAACTTTCAGTGGGATCTTATCAAAGAATTTATGACCTACATATACAATAGATAATCGTGTTTTAAATAGTTGCTTTATCAATGACTAGAACCATAGAAGTGTCTGACACTATGTCATTCTCATGTAACTGTCCGTTTTATGCGATCAACTAAGTATTCGCCTTGACAAACTATTTGCGATAGTCACAAGCGAGTGCCCCCAGGCTTCTTACTCAGTACCATCTAATCCCATGTTCAAAGCTGATTGGGGTTACCAACGATGGAAACGCCAATATACAGTCACATCGCTGCAACTTTACTGGTCTTATCTTATAGGCAAAAAGCGTTGTGGTAATTTGAACCACTCTGAAGCAATATGGATATGATAGTCGGTAACACCAAGGGTTCCCAGAGTATTCGTAAGCATCCTTGGCAGAACGCTGAAGAACAACCTCATGATAGTAGGCCGTGAAGTAAGTGAAGTATGATGACTAAAGATTCCACGATTTTTATTAAGGACTCTTGGTATTATTTAGCTAATTAAAATTGCATTTCAGTAAATCCATGTCCACACATCTATATCGAGCACGGACTGGCACGCACTGGTTTCGACGGCCCGATTTTGCCCGGTCGGCCCATTTTTTTCATGTGCGACGAATTCTTCACACTCGTTGGCGCCCCAGCTGCTGCGTGCACCGTTCATGGCACATACGACGCTCCGCTCCCAACCTGCCAAGGCAAGTTTATCGCAATTTTTTATAGATTCAAATTTATGGATTTCGAAGATTTGTGTCATATTTAAAAATAAATAGATTAAACACAAATAATGTGTTGTGATTTTCAGATTAAGGCTGTAATCTGATCATTGTGATTTAAATGAAGAAATATCAGGACAAATAGCGTTGCCTTAATCAGCGTAGACATCGAACGTTTATTAGGATTTCTCAAACCAGATTATGGCAATGTTTATAATAGCTGTATGGATCAGGAATGCTGAAGCAATTCAGGCCTTTCTCGGCAGTGTTTAGCGATTTTTTAACGAGCGGTTTACCAGGTTGCGTCCGGGAGTTTCGGATGGTTTGCTGTCCGTACGAGACAAGCTAGCATCTAATAAGTTTCAAATTTTTCATTTTAATACTGTTACACATTAAAAGAAGAACGTCATATAACCGAATCATGCTCCCAAAGCAGCATCTATTTAGCATACGAATCTAAGTGAACCAAACAGCGTGGAATAGTGGGCCAAATGAACCGAACAGTGTGAAATAATGGGCCAAATGAACCGAACAGTGTGAAATAGTGGGCCAAATGAAAAGGAACAGTGTGAAATAATGGGCCAAATGAACCGAACAGTGTGAAATAGTGGTTAAAATATAACGAACAGTGTGAAATAGTGGGCCAAATGAAACGAGCTGTGTGAAATAATGGGCCAAATGAAACGAACAGTGTGAAATAATGGGCCAAATCTACCGAACAGTGTGGAAGAGTGGGCCAAATGAGCCGAACAGTGTGAAATAGTGGGCCAAATGAACCGAACAGTGTGGAATAGTTGGCCAAATGAACCGAACAGTGTGAAATAATGGCCAAATGAGCCGAACAGTGTGAAATAGTGGGTTAAATGAAACGAACGTTGTGAAATAATGGGCTAAATATGTGGCGATTGATACCATGAAGTTTGCAGGCAGTGTGTGCTGATCATGTGAACGTGACTTAACATGATGCAATCATTACATCATCAAATCTGATGCAATAAACAGTGACTACGTGGCAGTCAGGCCGATGCTTTCTGCTGTAATTATGTATATATAAACTCTGTATATTTAGCAATAAACTATTCTGATTTACGTTCCACATTGGTGAACCCGACGTGATTCTAGTTGATTGTCATTCGCTTGTGCATCAGCCAGTTTCTGATGATCGATTCCGGACGCCACAGTGTTATCCGGGACAAAGCGTCGGCAGACATGTTTTGACTTCAGCCGAAATGTCGAATATCATCAGTAAATTCCGCGATGAATGACAGATGACGGACCTCCCGAGGTGATTGCCGTTCGGACCGAGTGAGAATCGCAACGGTTTGTGGTCTGTCAACACGTGGAAACCACGCTCCTCCATTATGTAGCGAGATTCCGCCGGAGTGAGCTTTCTCGAGAAGAACGAAAGTGGTTGCCATGTCCCACTGTGTTGTTGCAGAACCGCCACCACTGCGTCGTCTGAGGCATTCACTACTATGTTTAGCGATACATCGGGCAAGGGATGAACCAGCAACACCGCTTGTGCTAACGCATCTTTGTAGGCATTGAATGTCGATGTTGAAATATCGGTCCAATGCAACACTTTGCCTGGCCTTGCACTGAGCGACGTAAGCGGCAAGGTAATTTCGGCGCACTCGCGTATGAAACGATGGAAAAAATTGAGCATCCCAAGGAACTCTTGGAGCTTTTTGACGGTGTTCGGTCGAGGGAAGTAGCGTATTGTTCGTACTTTCGATTCCATAGGGCAAATACCTATGGAATCTACCCGATGACCCAGAAATTCTAGTGATGAAACGCCAAATTCGCAATTGCTGGCGCTTATCGACAAACCGAAATCATCCAGCCGTTGGAATAACTTTTGAAGGTGACAATGGTGGTCACCGAAGGAGTTGCTCGCTACGAGGATGTCATCCAAACAGGCGAAGTAGAAGTCGAGTCCGCGCATGACTTGATCGATGAAACGCTGGAATGTTTGCGCTGCATTGCGCAGCCCGGAAGGCATCCGCACATATTCGAACAGCCCGAATGGTGTCGCGATTGCCGCTTTCGGGGCGTCTTCGGGTGGAACCGGAATCTGGTGATAGGCTGGTACCAGATCTACCTTTTGAGAAGATGGTGTTTCCAGCGATTGATGTTGTAAGGTCTTGTATATGTGGAATCGGGAACCGGTCCGGGACCGTGGTGGTGTTGAGCGCCCGATAATCTCCGCGATGTCTCCAATCTCCATTGTTTTTGGGAACCACGTGGAGCGGCGAAGAGAAACGACTTGATGACGGTAGGATGATGCCCAGTTCCATCACGTGATCGAAGGCGTCTTTTGCGGCTTTCATCTTGTTCGGAGGAAGGCGCATTGGACGACTGTGCACTGGCGGACCCTTCATCTCGATGTAATGGCTGACGTCGTGTCGGGCTTTTGAGACAAACGGAGTGGGATTTGTGATTTATGGGAATCGCTTGAGAAGGTCCATGAACGTCGAGGTTTGATTGGTAAGGAGAACGGCGATGTTGAGCGACCGTATCTTGGGCTTAACCCCTTGGACCGCGACGTACGTGACGCCATCGCGCAGCTGGGATCGTGGGATGTCCGGTACCAGATCGAAGTGGGAAAGAATGTCGGCACCAATGATTGAATAAAAGACATCGTAGATGAGGAATACCCACCGAATGACCCGCTTGATGGTTAGTGATCGCTGGCCGCATGTTCGAATCGTGGTGTTGTTTGCGGCTTGTATAGGCGGCGTCGTTTGACCGCGGCGTCGATACGAAGCTTTGATGACGCCGACTTGGGCGCCGGGATCGACCACAAAACGACGACCCGAATTGCGGTCCACGACGAAGAAAAGTCGGTTGTTGCGTGCTGCGGGACCACTCGTCGTGGCTACCGTCCCGACATCTTGCATGGTTCCTGACACTTCGGGTCTGAAGCTCAGAATTCCGAGTGGTACCAGCAGATGCCCTCGTGGCGGCTTTTTGAGTAATTGCGCCCTCGACACGGATGGATTTGCTTCGGGATCGGTCGCGAGACGGGTCTCGGCTGACGGTGAGGCTTGAGATGAGTTGTCGGAGCTGTCGTACCTCGAGCCGTAGAGACTTGATTTCCGTTGACAATGAATCGTCCTCCACCACCGTTGAAACCCCAGACTTACCACCTCCATAACTTTGTCGGCCAGAATCGCCGCAGTTTCTAACGTCGGACTTTCGGACGCCGCTAACACCACTTGAACGTTGGTCGGAAGTCGCTGGTGGAACAATTGATGAAAGATTGAGTCGTCGAGGGCGGACTTCTGAGAACCCAGAAGTTGTCGCATGTGACGCAGCAGCTGACTTGGTTTTCTGTCGCCCAGCTCCTCGGCGTTAAGGAGCTGCTGCTGTCGTCGTTGCTCGGTCGTAGACAAGCCGCAGGATCAACTGCTCTCGGAGCACTTCGTACGGATTGTCCCTGGGAGGATTAATGAGAAGGTCGTGCACCTCGGTCGCTTGCTCGGGGGCGAAAGACCCGATGACGCAGAAGAACTATGTTTGTTGGGTTGTGATTCCTCGAGCGATGAATTGAGCCTCCACTTGAGCAAACCAGAGCTCAGGGTCCGCTGGCCAGAAGGGCGAAATCTTAATTGCCGCGGCTGGCACCATTCTCCAGTCGTGGTCTTGACTGGGTGGATTGATTGGCATTGAGATGCGAAGTTGCAGCCCGTTTGACCGATTGGAAGATTCGAGCCGCTTGAACGGCTTGACGTTCGGAAGGCTCGACCGTTTGAATGGTGGTTCCTCTCGACACTGCTTGTCCCGGGTTGAATTGGCACGGCCTTGCGTTGAGGTATAGACCTTTGAATCGTCGTGGTATGGGTGTTACTTGTTTCGACCGGCCCAACCGGACTGACGTTGTTAAAATTGGGACCGCTTGAGGGAAACGAAGATCGATTAAATCCGGCGTTGAGGCACCATTCGGAACGGCAAAAACAGTAAAAGCAATTCCGTTCCGCTGATAAACAACCGAGAAACGAAAAAACTTTCCGGGATGTTAATAAACAATGACGAACATGTCGAGTGAAGGCGATGAATGTAAACAATCACGTCGGGTTCACCAATGTGGAACGTAAATCAGAATAGTTTATTGCTAAATATACAGAGTTTATATATACATAATTACAGCAGAAAGCATCGGCCTGACTGCCACGTAGCCACTGTTTATTGCATCAGATTTGATGATGTAATGATTGCATCATGTTCACTTGGTCAGCGCACACTGTCTGCAAGCTTCATGGTGGTCGGTGGGTCGGTGTACGGTTTACTTGAAATGAAAAATATTTAAAATTGTTTTGATTTTGTCAGCTGATCATTGTATTTTTTGTTTCAGATACACTCTGTCAAACTCTGGAAGGTATGTCTAAAGCTCATGTTTCTATGACATATTATCGTATGCTTTAGGACAGGTTTCATAGTCATATTTTTACAATAAATATCGCTACTAAAACTGGCACTCATTCGAAAACTGATTAAGCAATTGGTAAAGAATTTTCTTAACCACGTTCTTCAAGTACTGTCGGGCTTTGATTTCCGTTTGTTTCAACCGATATATATAACGCTGTAATCTAGGTGTGCTAAAACTTATTTAAACGAGCTATATCTGAAAATTGTAACTGCTATTAAATATTTTATTCCTGAACATTAAGTTTTGCTGCAACACTGATCATTTCAGGCCCATTAACTCAAAGCCGTACCATGCTGTTCATTGAATTGCCCGTGTTATGTTTGGCTTTACGTGCGTTGTTATTCGTTCGCTTGTTGATATTCTTTAATCACCGAGTATGCCTCAGTGGGTTGCCTAGTACGCCCAACAGTGTATGATCAGTGGCTCATTTGTGGTACTTATTCCAGTTTGTAAAACCCAAAAAATTCGGCAGATAAAGAGTTAAAATCATTTTAGTCCGAAAACAAATTGCAGTATATCCGAGCCATATAACTAAATTGTTCACCGGTTCTAGATGGTCTTACATGTCGCAACGGCTGGCACCGTATTCGTAATCACTGCTATCTCGTTGGGTCAAGCACGTCCGGGCTCACATTCCACGAGACCCATGAAACGTGCCATCGTCTTGGAGGGATTGTTCCCGAATTTGTGGAGCATATCGACTATAACTGCTTTCGAAAATTTATGTACGTTCATGACTTTTATTGCAGTTAACGGCAGTGCGTATCAGCACAAACCCGGTTTTAACTGAAGATATGTTCACAAGAATAAATTTTGCACCTTATACTAAGCAATTTTCGGATTTGGATAAGCGCAATAGTCTTTTATTTATTTACAAATATTGCTGCCAGCCGTAGTACGTATAAATTGAAACTTCTGGCGAAGAACTAGACAAAATCTTAAAAATTCGGATTTCTAATTTTATAGTTCTTCAAATATTATAGGATCGTGGAACGTAGGTGGACCATAAGTATTATACTCTTGGCCGATTATTTCACTACCGCATAAAACTGTGTTTAACGCGGCCAAAAAACAAAAAACCCAGAGTTTTTGAATTCTGAGTAACTGAGTGAGTGAAACAAGCAAAGCGAACCATTCTCACTGTCCAAAGTGGTAAATTTCGAAGCCATCCGTGTCTGGGTATTTTTGGAGTGACGCGAATAAAGGCGTGTTCACACGCTCAAACTTTTTGCTCAAATTTTGATCAAAATTTGAAACCATCTTTTTGCATTTTTGCAAGTTTGAACATGTGAACAGTATTCAAGCTTATCTTGAATATTCCTGTAGCCATTCATGGACGAGATGTATTACCTGAAAAAGTTTGACCTCAAATTTTGATCTCAAATTTTAAAATATCGCAATTTTTATTTAAAAAATCACCATCAAATTTTGATCAAAATTTGATCAAATTTTGAGCTCAAAATTTGAGCAAAAAGTTTGAGCGTGTGAACACGCCTTTAGTCAACTTCGGCTGGACAAATTAGCTTGCGCGATACCCATTTGAAAGCTTGAAATTTCTATTTGTGCCTTTTGGTTAGCCCGATTCCATCTTCGCCCACAAAACGGGCTAAAGTCGGGTTTAGAAAAGACCTAGAAATCACGTTACTTTCTGTATCTAGAGAACCGATGTATATGTCAATTTGGCTAATTTTGTACAGCAAATAAAATATATCTAAATTTTTACATAATGCTTTGCTAGTCTTACCTTAGAGTGCAATGTTTGGGTCAAACGGCGTTGTAAAAAGTGCCCACGAGATTCAAACTACACATGACTGACATTCGGTCTCTCATTTCGTAATTTAACGTTCAATATAGCTATGCCCATGTTTGTAAATTACATATTCAGCAACCAGAATTCACTACCTTGGCCACAAGATAAACTACTAGATTAAAACATTGGACTACGGAAGTTCTAAATTTTGGTTGTTAGATAATGTATTGAAAATTAACTACTAAAGTTTGAAAGTATCCTGCAAAATCCATTCCAATATCAAAAGAGTTTTTAAGTGCTAACATTGTCAATTCAAATATTGTAAGTTGCAAAAATTTTCATCTAACTTGGTCCATTCACCGCTTGTCACTGTTAGGTTGTCTTTAAAATTACATTAACTAGATATCTAGGTTCGTCACAGTATGTTGTTATAAGTTTGATCCATGCTTGAGTTTAAACCTGATTTGTGGAACTTATAATCTAATATAGAGAAGCAACGTTTTGGCTAGATCATTTTCATCTGAGTTGGTCGTTTATCACGCTTCCAGACATTTATGCTGAGGCGCCGATCTGTCTCTGAAATTGTGAAGAATGGTCAATTCTAACCGCAATTTAGTTCTGTTAGATTATAATAGACTAAAAAATGGGTAAATGTGGATCCTCTTTCTCCCCTACGCCCATGGCACTAAATACGCATTGCGTTGTTTGATAGACCAAATCGCGTTTTCCAATAAACCTTCTTACCGACTTATGGCCTAACCAAGTCTTTTAATGAGGCGGGCCTTCTAATAGTGAAAAAATCAAAAGGATAGCGTTGGAAACGCTACGGCAGTTTATCCGAAGTTCACGCACATACGAAAGAATAACTAATATATAGCGGATATGGCCAATGTAACTTTTAGGAGCGGAAGTGAAATGCATGCCGTTTTCTATATGCTAAGCCTAAGTCTTACCCTAAGCTAAGGTACCTACATGAGCCATACAATAAACCTAAGTTTACTACGGGAGGCTGCCGCTCCCAGAATATAACGATATAACGTCCGGCCCCTAAAGATGACATGAGCCGCTGTTATAATCTAAGGTTAATTAAATGTTTGAACTTAAGTTTTTATTTTTACATATGTGAAACTGATTTAGTGATGGCGTGACAGTCGTGTCAGATTAGTTATGTGATATTACAATCAAAGTAAATAGACGTAAAATTTTAAGCACAAAACGCCAAACGGTATATATGTCATTCTAGCTGCATCTAAAATGCTTACGGCTTCCTGAAGTTTCATTTAGCTTAGATAATATAACAAAAATACATCATTAAATTTGGTGAAGCCCCTTTACTGCAAATTTCCGGCAGATTTTGCTCAGAATAAAAGATTTGGTCAACCCTCTACCCATCGACTGGCGAAATATATAGTCCGCGACTGGACTTAAGATGACCCCACTAACTAACCATCTTATTTTGCAATACCCGGTAAAGAATTAATATAAATTGTTACGGAACAAAAAGGAATTTTCATTCGGTTTATTGTTAGCCCTGTTTTCGCGATTTGCAATCAGGCAGATGCGGTTCAAAAACATTTCATAGCTTTAAGATATAATTCTTCTCTGTTCGAGAGCAAATTTAATGTAACTGTGGCGTTACCAACGAAACGACGCTATTATTTATCAATATGGTGTTCTTGAAGAAAACCCTTGTAAATTCAAATCCGACAAAATTTGTTTCGCCAACAATTTTTAACTTCTGTGCCAAGAGAAACTAGATTTTTTGACTGGATAGAAAATTTTCGATAACTCAAATTTTTACAAAAAACAAAACAGTATTATCATCGGGGTCATCTTAAAGTTTTGTTGCTCGTAGAGATTAATTCGGAAGGACGACTTCTTCCCTGTAACAGGCTGTTGATGGTCTGCGAAGTCGTCCATCGGCTGCAGTAAATATTGCGAAAGACACTGATCAAGTCCCATCAGAAAGTTCTGGACTACGCGTGGAAATTGAAAATGCAAGCAGATTCGGCAGCAGGGACAGGAAGATCATAGCATTTGTAACCGCATCATCCAAATACTTCCGCTATAATTTTAAGTACTGGATTACATTTGCAGATTATCATCATCAAACACCAATGGTTCTCGACCACGGAGTGTCTATATCGGGCTAATTACATCAGCTTTTCCGGACGGCTCCGTTCGACCGCTAGTTGGGCGCTACTGGGCAGAGCGGGGGGCAAAGCTTAGCTACGCCAACGAATGGGACCGTACGTTTGTACTGCCCCAGCCTCACGGCACCGGGCCATGCACTTATTTGCGTGGAGATCGCTACCGGGAATCGAAGAACCAGGCTCTGTGGCATGACACCAGCTGTGACGTAACCAATTTTACAATGGCGTGCCAATATGAAATGAGTAAGCAATTTCTCGCTTCGCACGGATTGCAACACCGTTTCAATAGGCTAAAGAATTTTTCGGATGGTTTCTGTTTGCCTTTTTCTTGTGACGAGTATATCATTTGGTAAGTCAAGGGAAGGCACTGTATAAAACGGTGTTGTAGACTAGTGTCCGTGGGTACGCGCCTCAACAGCGAATCAATCATAAATGTCCCTCTGGATGTAAGTGTATACTAAACAACCCTCCACCCTACACTAGAGAGATGCTTTTTTTGCCATTGGAACAACTGGGTTGTGATTGTCCTGCCCGCGAGCGATGCTTCTTTACCACCAATATTGGGATAGCTGTCTTGTGATTGTTGAAGTATATACACGATACGTTTTCAAAGTTGGATGTTAGAAACAATAACGATCTTTGTTAAATTTAGATTGATGTTAAAAGTCAAAGATATCATAAGTCAGTGATGAAACCGGGTTAAGCGGACTTAGCAATTTACTTTCATTGTACCGAGAAATAGCATAATTTATCAGGATAACGGATGTGGCTAAGTGTGGATCCTGAGTAAAATTATATAAAAGATTATTAAGATAACTATAGGTAAATAGACGCGATACTGTTTTCTTCTGTTTCTTTCCTGACTGAATGTTTCATGCAGTTCCATATTTACGGGTTCGTGGATCCTTCTGGATTTTACCTATTGAAATATGAAAAAAGTTGAGACATGTTTTAAATTCGAAATTGTCTACAACTTAGTAGTTATGCACTCACATTAGCTTGTAATTTTCGTTATAAACGTTTGAAACGTGTGTAATAGTCTTATTACGGACGAATCCAACGTTACACACAATCCATAACTGAGTAAATAGACAATCACAAATATTCATCAAAATTACTCACAGTTAATTGACTGAAAATTGACAGTTGTAGCGAATTACGCAAACCTTATTGTTCCAACCAAAATTATGCCCTGTTCTGTGCGCATTATTCTATGAAACGCGGATTAGTCGGCATGCCAAGAACTTCTGCTATCGCTTCGAGTCTGTTTATGAACATCTCCGTTTAGGCACTTGCCCATCAACGGGAAAAAAGCAGAGCGGCGGAAAGAACAGAACCCCAGACCGGATTGACCAAGTGAGGGCTCGCTGTTCGACCCACGGCGCCCGAATACCTCGATTTCATGTTCTTTCTCAATGGACGGCATTTATGCAATGGTAAGCGTCCAGCGAAAGTATTATTCTGAAATCTAATTTATTTGCTTTTTTTTAATTTCGATGGGATTGACCAAGTGAAGGTTCACTGTTCGACTCATGGCGCCTGAATACCTCGATTTCATGTTCTTTCTCAATGGACGGCATTTATGCAATGGTAAGCGTCCAGCGAAAGTATATTCTGAAATCTAATTTATTTGCTTTTTTAATTTCGATGGGGTTGACCAAGTGAAGGTTCACTGTTCGACTCATGGCGTCCGAATACCGCGATTTCATGTTCTTTCTCAATGGACGGCATTTATGCAATGGTAAGCGTCCAGCGAAAGTATATTCTGAAATCTAATTTATTTGCTTTTTTAATTTCGATGGGGTTGACCAAGTGAAGGTTCACTGTTCGACTCATGGCGTCCGAATACCGCGATTTCATGTTCTTTCTCAATGGACGGCATTTATGCAATGGTAAGCGTCCAGCGAAAGTATATTCTGAAATCTAATTTATTTGCTTTTTTAATTTCGATGGGGTTGACCAAGTGAAGGTTCACTGTTCGACTCATGGCGTCCGAATACCGCGATTTCATGTTCTTTCTCAATGGACGGCATTTATGCAATGGTAAGCGTCCAGCGAAAGTATATTCTGAAATCTAATTTATTTGCTTTTTAATTTCGATGGGATTGCCAAGTGAAGGTTCACTGTTCGACTCATGGCGCCAGAATACCGCGATTTCATGTTCTTTCTCAATGGACGGCATATAAGCAATGGTAGGTGTCCAGAGAAAGTATTTTCTGAAATCTAATTTATTTGCTATTGTAATTTCGATGGGATTGACCAAGTGAAGGTTCACTGTTCGACTAATGGCGCCCGAATACCTCGATTTCATGTTCTTTCTCAATGGACGGCATTTATGCAATGGTAAGCGTCCAGCGAAAGTATATTCTGAAATCTAATTTATTTGCTTTTTTAATTTCGATGGGGTTGACCAAGTGAAGGTTCACTGTTCGACTCATGGCGTCCGAATACCGCGATTTCATGTTCTTTCTCAATGGACGGCATTTATGCAATGGTAAGCGTCCAGCGAAAGTATATTCTGAAATCTAATTTATTTGCTTTTTTAATTTCTATGGGATTGACCAAGTGAAGGTTCACTGTTCGACTCATGGCGTCCGAATACCTCGATTTCATGTTCTTTCTCAATGGACGGCATTTATGCAATGGTAAGCGTCCAGCGAAAGTATATTCTGAAATCTAATTTATTTGCTTTTTTAATTTCGATGGGGTTGACCAAGTGAAGGTTCACTGTTCGACTCATGGCGTCCGAATACCGCGATTTCATGTTCTTTCTCAATGGACGGCATTTATGCAATGGTAAGCGTCCAGCGAAAGTATATTCTGAAATCTAATTTATTTGCTTTTTTAATTTCGATGGGGTTGACCAAGTGAAGGTTCACTGTTCGACTCATGGCGTCCGAATACCGCGATTTCATGTTCTTTCTCAATGGACGGCATTTATGCAATGGTAAGCGTCCAGCGAAAGTATATTCTGAAATCTAATTTATTTGCTTTTTTAATTTCGATGGGGTTGACCAAGTGAAGGTTCACTGTTCGACTCATGGCGTCCGAATACCGCGATTTCATGTTCTTTCTCAATGGACGGCATATAAGCAATGGTAGGTGTCCAGAGAAAGTATTTTCTGAAATCTAATTTATTTGCTATTGTAATTTCGATGGGATTGACCAAGTGAAGGTTCACTGTTCGACTAATGGCGCCCGAATACCTCGATTTCATGTTCTTTCTCAATGGACGGCATTTATGCAATGGTAAGCGTCCAGCGAAAGTATATTCTGAAATCTAATTTATTTGCTTTTTAATTTCGATGGGGTTGACCAAGTGAAGGTTCACTGTTCGACTCATGGCGTCCGAATACCGCGATTTCATGTTCTTTCTCAACGGACGGCATTCATGCAATGGTAAGCGTCCAGCGAAAGTATACTCTGAAATCTAATTTATTTGCTTTTTTAATTTCGATGGGGTTCACCAAGTGAAGGTTCACTGTTCGACTCATGGCGTCCGAATACCGCGATTTCATGTTCTTTCTCAATGGACGGCATTTATGCAATGGTAAGCGTCCAGCGAAAGTATATTCTGAAATCTAATTTATTTGCTTTTTAATTTCGATGGGATTGACCAAGTGAAGGTTCACTGTTCGACTCATGGCGCCCGAATACCGCGATTTCATGTTATTTCTCAATGGACGCATTTATGCAATGGTAGGTGTCCAGAGAAAGTACATTCTGAAATCTAATTTATTTGCTTTTTTAATTTCGATGGGATTGACCAAGTGAAGGTTTACTGTTCGACTCATGGCGCCCGAATACCGCGATTTCATGTTCTTTCTCAATGGACGGCATTTATGCAATGGTAGGTGTCCAGAGAAAGTATATTCTGAAATCTAATTTATTTGCTTTTTTAATTTCGATTTGATTGACCAAGTGAAGGTTCACTGTTCGACTCATGGCGCCCGAATACCGCGATTTCATGTTCTTTCTCAATGGACGGCATTTATGCAATGGTAGGTGTCCAGAGAAAGTATATTCTGAAATCTAATTTATTTGCTTTTTTAATTTCGATTTGATTGACCAAGTGAAGGTTCACTGTTCGACTCATGGCGTCCGAATACCGCGATTTCATGTTCTTTCTCAATGGACGGCATTTATGCAATCGTACGTATCCAGAGAAAGTTTATTCTCAAATTTAATTGCGATTTTAATTTGGATGGACATTGCTAACCGGGTCTAACCAACTATCGTTTGTAGACATCTAGAGGTTATTCAATTTTGCTGGTTGACAGGCCCGAATTCAATTTGTTATTTTCATGAAATCTTTCGTATGATTCTTGTTGATATCCGTTTTCAGTTGATATTGTAATACTGTCTATTCTACCAGGGCTTTAACTGGCTTTTGAACCTAATTTTATACCAAATATTATTTAATTCAGAGCAGAAAACATGGTGCGGCCAAAGTAACCTGACGGGCGTAAATAGAATATAGACGAGTCGTTTTCGATATACTAAGCCTGAACCTTAGCTTTAGCCTAAACTTAGGTTTTTATATAAGACATACACTAAGCCTAAGCCTAAGTCGGGAGCTGACGCCCCCGAACCCCTGCTCTAAGCGATTCTTTTTCTACGTAAACTAACGTAACTCCCCTATGGGTTCCTTGGGCCAAACATGCAGTGAATTTCATACGAGTAGTTTTTGTTTAAATTGTTCTCGTAAAAAACACAAAGTGTCCTATAAGTAACGCCCTAGAACTAAAGTGACCCAGCACGCCAAATAATAAGCATATCTTAAAGCGTTTGGGATGCAAGTACTCTCATATATTATTTAGGTTTTGATGAATAGCGCTTACCCTAAATGTGAAGCTGAGCGCCTTCAAGAGCAATGTAGTCTTCCAGTCAAAATCACACTTCGGCATAATTTTCGAGCCATGACAGACTCCAGAAGTGAGAGCTTCCCCAATATAGCTCTTCCAGGCACAATAGGTTTAGTGGTTTACGTTTGTATTCCTTCTCCTTCAATAGATCCTACAGAAAAATCAGGAGCGTTTAGATCATGAGAACAAGCAGACCATTCGACCGGGCCTCTGCGCCCCAGCTAACAGATAGGGAATGTTTTTCCAACCAACGGCCCACAACCAGTGCAAAATGAAGAGACGTGCCATGCTACATGAAGTGAAGCCTGTCGATATTTGATAACTGTTGAATATTAGGATAAAATTCATTTCGGAGTATCGTCAGGTAGTTGTCTGTATTCACAGTACCATCAAAAAAGAATGACCCAAAAATCCGCCATGCCACATGCCGACCCATACTGTCAGATCAGGGACATTCATATGGTGATCACAGCATCAGCAGATGCCATCGGTGGTCTCCCAGTTCGGAGGATGTGAGCTACGGAACATGTTAGATCAAACCTTTTATTAATCGAAGGAATAGTTGTATGATATGGGTGTGAAGACGAATGCCGTAACCTTTGGCGGACGACTTCACGTCAATTTTGGTTGACTGAATACAGCATTACTGCAGTTATTCGACCAGCCAAATCAGGTCGAGTATCAGACATTCTGTTATACGTAAATATTTAGAATATGCTCGGTTAAATTTTCTGAAAGTACGAGGTTTGTAAGTATATTATGTCAGTTTCAGCATCAGTTTGAAGTTAGGACATTACTTATGGGACACCCTATGCTATTCAAAACCTAGAAACTGTGTGTTTGCCTTGGATAAACGTGCAACAATCTTGAGTATTCTAAATTTTTAAATTTCTAAATTTGAATTCCATGGATGCCCTATTTTGCAACCGTTCGGATCCGGTTTTGTCGCTAAACAGTTTCTGCTACATGTTTCAGGTTTATGTCTAAGTGTCCAAATTTAGACAGTCTTCTAAATAACCTCAACCTCTTATGTTTTGCAGGCTGTCAACAACGTCAGTGCAACGATCGGTAATCGGCCTAAGATGGAACCGTCAGTCTGACCGATGGACATGGGACGACCACACGACTGAACATATCAATGGCGGTGAAGAGCTTCCATCCTGGCTGTCACACCTGTCTTCTTCCCTTGATCGATACGAAAACTATGATCAATGCGCACTAGTCGAGGTCGAAACAGGCCAAGTCCGCCTAGTTAATTGTGCCGGGTTGCTGGAATTGGACGTGGTGTGCCAAATGGACAAAGGTTCGGGACCAATTTCAATTTAGCCCAGGATCGATGTTTAAACCACCGAAAGAGTGGTTGTCGGCAGCAACAAACTATTTTCATCACTCATTTAAGTTTAGTTCTATCTTTTTTGAGTTAACTAAGTTTCGTTGTAGTGTTCAGTTTACTCACAACGCTTATTAGTCTTTGTTCTCTCAAAAAGCAATACAATCTATATATTTAAGAAAACATTGGAGAAGTTATTTCAAATGAAGAGCTAGAAAGTTTCGCGCTAAATCAGAGCACTGAATAGACTGCTATCGCATGTTTCCTTAAACAAGTTCAATGGTTTTCCATAGTTGGCAATTAGGTAAGTGCCCGGATGAGCGGTGATGCCGCTGGGACCGTAGACATATGCAACCCTCCGTTGCTGGAGCGATACGCCACCGTTGACCTTAAAATTTATCAATTGGAGATTCGACAAATGCCAACTATACGTCAAACTCAAAGTACACCTGTCGGTTATAGGTATCACAATTCGGTTTGGGAGGTGGGTAGATTGTCTCGCGGGAAAGTCGAGTAAGTCAGGGTGAAAAATTTCTGAAATTTTTAGTAACTCAAAATTTTTCCCAATTTTACAAAAATTTTCATCAATTTTTGCTAATTTGCTGTAAATTTTTCATAGTGTACCATATTTTTGCCAATGTTCATTTTTGACAATTTTCACCGTATTTTGTATATTTTAGTTGAAATTTTCTTTCGGAAAGGGTCATGCGTTTGGTTTGGTTCCGATCCTTAGGGGGTAACCCCCTTCCTTGTTAACACCTATGGTGTAATTCGAAATATGACTAAATTCGCAGTGGCGACTTGAACCTATTTCGTTTTGCCTTGATGGATCTCGTACGCTAGCCACTACGCTATTTGGGTGCCTCTGGTCAGTTCCTTAATGAATCTTGCAAAACTACCGAACAACAACGGACTAGCAAACACACTCCCCATGACAAGCTCGGTTAGAGCATGGCTCCGCAATGTTGCATCAAATATTGTTATATACCATACCGAAAGGGTAAAGATATCAGTAGTGGTCAGGCAAAAGTCATCATTGCACTTGTCATGCCGGCAGCAAACAATAGGACATACCGGTGCTATAGCATTATCTCAGAGTCAAAATTGCAGAGGAGACACGGTTTATGACGTACCTCTCTACGTTTTGGCCAAGTATTGTCATTCTTGACTTTGGTAAAGCTTCGTGGATTATTCAAACTGCAGGCTAGTTATAAGAACGACAATTTTCTTATAGCATCGCAAAAACCTTGCTTTCCCTCAAAAACTGTGGATTTGGCACGTTTTCGTGGTTAAAGTTGGTATTTCGATCGATCGATCAACAACGCGAAAAAACTCTATCTGCAAGTGATACGTTTCCCAGCGATACCACATCTTCGTGGATTTTTGGTGGCTGCAAATGAGTTATTTTGCCAACGACATATAAACACCGACTCCGTAGATGATGGATTTCACGAATTTTTTCATAGCGAAAATTTAGATATTCCTCCACTCCACGCACGAATTCAGCTAATTTCTGGACAATAGATGAGTCAATTTGCAAGCCGAACCATGAGCCGTGTTGTAAGCGAAACTCCGGGCCAAACTGCTCTAAAATGTTGTATTTTCATGTCTCAATGCATCAATATTTGTATTTATATGTGTATGAATGTATTTTCTTCGTTTATTACGCATGTTCAGAAGTCGCCGGTAAGTGTAATGCATTTTATGACACGGCCGTCAGGCTTTTCCTTTTTTGTCGGACTGTGCATATTTGTAATCTGTTCATATTTTTACCGTTGGGTTTATCCTAGGTAAAATGTCAACCATTAATTCTGCGTCAACTGCTCGCAACCGTTGAGTAAACTAAACTGTTGCAGCAATGTTTATTATTTTTTCAATAGTTGAACAAGCTAGAAAGACGGATGGGCTAGAATATATTGGGTGATCCTAGTGGTAGTAGAAAAAGGTAGCGGTTTTGCAAGTTATAACCGCCAAATTCGGGTAGCTAGCTGGCCGTGTTTTATTTCACCAAGTTGATCAGGTTTATTGCTGTTGATTACTTTCTACCCGCTCTAAATTTTCAATACTGGAATATCTGTAGCGTTCAAACATTATTGGGAAACTTGCACCACAGTTCAAATGACCCACAATTTACTGCAGGACGTTTGTTAAAACATGGCCAAGTGGTCTAGCGCATGTTCCGTTGTACCACTCCAGATGGTGTGTGTGCAACTCCCGCCGGTACCTGAATTTTTACTTTTAACGTCTTTTTTGTTGCAAGCAAATAAATGGTGCTCCTAACATATAAAATCATTATGAAAGTAACATGGCACTAAAAATAGGTGATTGAAGTGTTGGTATTTTGTTCATTCTATTGATGTGAATTGATAAACGATGAAGTTATGGCAAAGTAGAGACTACATAGGTTCACAAATATTAACGATCAGAACTATAGAAACATAGATCACGGTATAACAGGCTTCATGTTTAGGATATTACCCGAAAATTGATAGAAACTAACATGCGAAGGACGCAGTACATGCAGGATGTTTGTAGAAAATATCACAAGTTTTGTTTATATATCCAATCCGTGTGAACTAAAAAACATTATGCTTGACAGAATGAATAGTCAGCAATCAAACTGTTGGCATTGGATCTAATGCGATAGCTAGAATTTTTGGGTCTTTTGTTTTAGCCCCTTCAGCCTGAATTTGGTCAATTTTGAAGATACAGAGCTAATTTTGGTATAAATCGATTCAGTGGGGCGGTTCGAAGGAATTCTCATTTTATCCACATCCCTGAATTTTTTTCGATTTTCTGAAGTTCCAATGGTCCCCCTTGGGAACCCAAAAATTTTTTTCTTCGGAACATGGTCACATTGGAAACCGTTCGACTCGGTCTGATGAGAGAAAGCACCGTTTATTGAAATCTACGCCACCATTACAAAGGTTTGTATAGATGGCCCGAGTAACCCTAAAGGGCGGAAATAATGCAGGCCATGCCGTTCTCGATATACTAATCCTAATCCTTAGTCTTAGCCTAAGCTAAGGTCCTTATATAACACATACACTAAGCCTAAGCATAAGTCGGGGGACTCCGCCCCCCCCTCCAAGAACCCCATTCTGTAAGCTGTTCTTTTTTCTAACGTTATAACGTAGTCCGTCAGGGTTACGTGGATTCGTCAAAATACGCACTAGTAGATTTCTCTCATCAAAACAGAGTGAACGGCTACCCAACGTCACCATATTCGAAGAAAAAAATGTTTGGGTTCCTAAGGGACCTCAAAAAATTGAAAAAAAATTTTTTTCATCGCTGTGGATCCGGTCAAGAAATGCCGCAACTGGAAGTGCTATAACAATTAAGCGATACTAACTGGAGGAACAGTGAGAGGCTGTGTCGCAGCTGTTCGAAATTTCTTTGCTTTTTCGACATGTTTGGAAACGCAATTCCAGTGTCGATAATAACCCAAACTAATTTTGTCAAATTAGAGATGTATATGTGAGAAAGTAAACCAAAACCGACTGTTAATATTTTTTTGTAAAAAATGCTTATCCTTAAAGCCTAAAAAAGCTTCAGCGATTCACTTAAGCGTTTTTTTGGTTTCTAAATTTTCGGCTTATCATTCATGCATTTCATGTTGCATGATAGGTCGTTTCTCCTTTAACATCTTTCACACGTTTTAGCGGGTCTATTACTAGTTACGTAATTTTCAAATACCATTTTGTCTGATTATGCTCGTTGTATGCTGCAACGCTTTGTACTTATCATTTTAAGTAAATAAATACTTTACTTACCATGCTTACCATAAGTACTTACCATTTTATATAAATAAATTATGGATTAGATACCGTTCACGGGTGAATTAAAATAAAATACCATGTCTTTATAATAGCTTTAACAGAAGCTTTACATGAACTGTCATATTGTGATTAAATTGTCTGTACATCATAACAGAGGCAGTTTGACGTTTGTTTATTTAAAGGCTGTCACACCAGTTATCGACTGATGCTATCAAACTCTTCAATTCCTAATTTAATCTGAATTGACATGCAAATGGAAAACAACTTGAAAATGTTAGAAATAAAAAATAAGCAATCTTCTGAAATATCAACTCAGAAAATTATAACCTACAGCCTGATATTAGAATCGTTTGCTTTGAAAGAAAACAAAACGTAACTGTATAATAACCTGCTTAAAATGTCCTCAGCGGGTATCGCTTGTGAACCTCTCAGTGCATTAATAAATTCATATCAGGGGTGCAGGTATGTTTTTAAAATCTAGAATGTTACTGAATACTGCTATGAAATTTCTAGCGACGTGAATAAATCGATAATTTAGCTGTATATATTTAATAAAGGGTGTTGGTAGCTCAATATTCTATAGCCGCTGAGACTGCAGGCTTTAAAGCTTGCTCTGCCAGCGATAACGCGTCTCCAACAGCAGATTGGCTGAAGTACTGTGTTAGCTGCGTAGGGTGTAAATTTTTGGCGAGTCATCACGTCAAATATTTGTCCTATGTGAATATTAGCTGATCGTAAACGCTGTCGCACTAGTTGATTGTCCGTCTGAAACTCTCATAATTCACAACCACAACATGAATAGTCGGCTCCTTCGCCTTTAAACGGGTTACTATTTATCATGAGAACTGCAGGCTTTAGAGCTTGCTCTGCCAGCGATAAACCGTGTCCAACGGCGAGCAGATTGGCTGAAGTACTGTGTTAGTTGCATTAGGTGTAAATTTTTGGCGAGTCAGGTTCACGTAAAATATTTGTCCTATGTGAATATTAGCTGAACGTAAACGCTGTCGCACTAGTTGATTGTCCGTCTGAAACTCTCTATTCACAACCACAACATGAATAGTCGGCTCCTTCGCCTTTAACCGGGTTACTATTTATCAGTGAGAACTGCAAGCTTTAAAGCCTGCAGTTCTCATGATAAATAGTAACCCGTTTAAAGGCGAAGGAGCCGACTATTCATGTTGTGGTTGTGAATTATGAGAGTTTCAGACGGACAATCAACTAGTGCGACAGCGTTTACGTTCAGCTAATATTCACATAGGACAAATATTTGACGTGATGACTCGCCAAAAATTTACACCCTACGCAACTAACACAGTACTTCAGCCAATCTGCTGTTGGACACGGTTTATCGCTGGCAGAGCAAGCTTTAAAGCGTGCAGTTCTCATGATAAATAGTAACCCGGTTAAAGGCGAAGGAGCCGACTATTCATGTTGTGGTTGTGAATTATGAGAGTTTCAGACGGACAATCAACTAGTGCGACAGCGTTTACGTTCAGCTAATATTCACATAGGACAAATATTTGACGTGATGACTCGCCAAAAATTTACACCCTACGCAACTAACACAGTACTTCAGCCAATCTGCTGTTGGACACGGTTTATCGCTGGCAGAGCAAGCTTTAAAGCCTGCAGTTCTCATGATAAATAGTAACCCGTTTAAAGGCGAAGGAGCCGACTATTCATGTTGTGGTTGTGAATTATGAGAGTTTCAGACGGACAATCAACTAGTGCGACAGCGTTTACGATCAGCTAATATTCACATAGGACAAATATTTGACGTGATGACTCGCCAAAAATTTACACCCTACGCAACTAACACAGTACTTCAGCCAATCTGCTGTTGGACACGGTTATCGCTGGCAGAGCAAGCTTTAAAGCCTGCAGTTCTCATGATAAATATTGAGCTACCAACACCCTTTATTAAATATATACAGCTAAATTATCGATTTATTCACGTCGCTAGAAATTTCATAGCAGTATTCAGTAACATTCTAAGATTTTAAAAACATACCTGCACCCCTGATATGAATTTATTAATGCACTGAGAGGTTCACAGCGCAGACCCGCTTAGGACATTTTAAGCAGGTTATTATACAGTTACGTTTTGTTTTCTTTCAAAGCAAACGATTCTAATATCAGGCTGTAGGTTATAATTTTCTGAGTTGATATTTCAGAAGATTGCTTATTTTTTATTTCTAACATTTTCAAGTTGTTTTCCATTTGCATGTCAATTCAGATTAAATTAGGAATTGAAGAGTTTGATAGCATCAGTCGATAACTGGTGTGACAGCCTTTAAATAAACAAACGTCAAACTGCCTCTGTTATGATGTACAGACAATTTAATCACAATATGACAGTTCATGTAAAGCTTCTGTTAAAGCTATTATAAAGACATGGTATTTTATTTTAATTCACCCGTGAACGGTATCTAATCCATAATTTATTTATATAAAATGGTAAGTACTTATGGTAAGCATGGTAAGTAAGTATTTATTTACTTAAAATGGTAAGTACAAAGCGTTGCAGCATACAACGAGCATAATCAGACAAAATGGTATTTGAAAATTACGTAACTAGTAATAGACCCGCTAAAACGTGTGAAAGATGTTAAAGGAGAAACGACCTATCATGCAACATGAAATGCATGAATGATAAGCCGAAAATTTAGAAACCAAAAAAACGCTTAAGTGAATCGCTGAAGCTTTTTTAGGCTTTAAGGATAAGCATTTTTTACAAAAAAATATTAACAGTCGGTTTTGGTTTACTTTCTCACATGTCATCTCTAATTTGACAAAATTAGTTTGGGTTATTATCGACACTGGAATTGCGTTTCCAAACATGTCGAAAAAAGCAAAGAAATTTCGAACAGCTGCCACACACCTCTTCACTGTTCCTCCAGTTAGTATCGCTTAATTGTTATAGCACTTCCAGTTGCTGCATTCCAATGGCTTGCTAATGAACGCCAGAATAGAAACGCAAGTCTTCGGTCAAGAAATGCCGCAACTGTTCATTGCTCCTCCAGTTAGTATCGCTTAACATAGCGCCGCCAGTTGATGCATCCTAATGGCATTCTAATGAACGCCAAAACAGAAACTTATATCTTTGGAAAAGAAATGTTGCAACTATTCACTGTTCCTCCAGTTTGTGTCGCTTAATTATTACAGCGCTTACAGTTGGGGTACATCCTAATAGCTTGTTTATGAAAACCAAAATAAAAACTTACATCTTCGGTCAAGAAACTCTGCAACGGTTCACTGCTCCTCAAGTGCTTAATTATTATAGCGCCGCTAGTTGCAGCATCCCAATAACTTGCTAATTAAAGCAAAAATGGAAAATAGTCTATTTCCAAAAAGTTATAGAAAGTGCAATGTTGAATTTCACGTACGGTGAACATTATATTTCACATATTCACTTGTGCCTTATAGATAAAGTATTAGTCTTCGAACGTCCTACTTGTATCCAGGTTTCTGGGCAGCAATTTCCTGGTAAACATCATCTGTTCAGTATGGTATAGGTGGCATAGATCAGTAGTTAATACAGTTGCCGTATATCCCCAACGGAATTATTTCGCTTTAGGTTCAGCAAGCTAATGTTTTCTTCACTCATTTACTACGTTGTTCGACTTAGATTTTTGCTGAAAGCAATTGTAGCGACCAAAAATTTAGTGAAATATAGAAGAATAATGACTGTGATCAAGGGATAGTTGCGATTTAGCTAAACTTTTCATTGCGTTCTTAGGTTTAAATGCAATAACAGATAAGAAAAAGTGTAGGGACAGCGTGATAAGTAGCATTTGCCAGCAAGTAACAAAATCAAAAAACCGTGCATATAATTTTTCCGATGATCAAAAGATGGAATACTTTAAAAAATTCCATTAAAAGTTCTAATTTTAAACATTATTTTAAACGTCAAACTACAAATACGGTTGAATTAATCGTATTTAAACAATTCCCCAAAACTACAAACCCATTCTAGCATCCTAAATAAATTTATTAAAAATACATTAAATATTTATGCTGCCAAAATTCAGTATTTTTATTAATGCCTTCAGCTAACACCACACGCGGTGTTAAAGATATACTCAATGTGAGTTTTAAAACATTAGAAACAACGTGTTCAGTGATTTAAATAACCCTATAAGCAAATTGTTCATCGCCAACAAACAAGAAAATTTGTTCGAAATTTTGTAAATTTTACTTTTATAGGCATTTTTTACTTTGGCTTGCAGCTCGGCAAGGGATGCTCTGACAAAAAAGCAAACTCAATTGCAGTTCTGGACGAGACGATTCTAAGATGCCAATATCCGTATTTTTTGATCCGAACCTGTGAGTAGAGTTATAAAACAAAATGTTTCTGAGAGCGATGGCCCGGGGCACACTTTGAATTAAATCAGTTAAAAAAGAAGGCGATGTCTGATCGTTCCCGTTGTTGTAGAGGACACTAGGTAAGAACATTTTCATTCCAACAAAAATCAAGAGTAAAAATCTCTTTCCTAAGTTGAGTATTCCAGCTACAATCGGACCAAATATATTACTTTGTTTCTGTCTCACGAAGTGAAACTTCCGCTCGAGTTGCTCGCGTCGTTATATCGGTCCAATTTTTCGTCTCGGATGTTGTCAATGAATAGCCTTTGAAAACGGCAATCGATCTGCAATTCAACGCTAGGCGTAATGTCCATTACATCATACGTGAAATTTTTTGCTGTATTATGGCTTGAGGAAAGGGAAACCCGCTATATATATGGCATCAAAAAACACTTTACGTTAAGCGACTAAGAGAGTGTCTAAGTTTGAGCCCGGAATAAACATTGCAACCTGCTGTGTTCTATTTATTTCATAGAAAACCCACTCAAACTCTCTCGAGATATCAAATCACCGTATTGATCCTTCAACGACAGCCGACCATGTTCACGCAGTCGTCGGGCTATGACATTATATTCGAACGTCCTCAGAAACTACGTGATACTTTTATATCATTTAAGAGATTTTTAAATGATAGTACGCAGCCGGACAGTTCCGGCTTCATAAATCATTTAGTATATAACTTTGAAAGTCATTTAAAACGGCGCCACCTGCTATTCGTCAATGGGGGAAAATACCGCTATACTATTTGACGCATGAAATTTTGTTGCACGAGTTAAGTAGCTGTAGTCTTTTGAAGTAGTAATCTTTTGTAGGACGTTATATCTTAAGAATAAATACAAGCTAAAACTCAACACGTAAAGCGATTTTAATAAAATTCAAATATTGCATAAATGGTCGAGCGGTTTAACGCTTTATAGTAGCCGACTAGTATTCCCGATCCTGTTGCTATTGGCTGCATCGCGAAGCTTTAAGATAAATTTTATAGCAAATCACGTACATTGCCGTTTCTATAATGCTACTGACTACACCGCGAAGTTTTGTTACGACAAATTTTATAGCAAATAACGTATACAACCGATCCTATAATGCTGCTGACTGCACCGCGAAGTTTTGTTACGACAAATTTTATAGCAAATAACGTATACCACCGATCCTATAATACTGATGACTGCACCGCGAAGCTTTGTTAAGACAAATTTTATAACAAATAACGTATACTACCGATCCTATAATGCTACTGGCTGCACCGCGAAGTTTTGTTACGACAAATTTTATAGCAAATAACGTATACTACCGATCCTATAATGCTGCTGACTGCACCGCGAAGCTTTGTTCCGACAAATTTTATAGCAAATAACGTATACCACCGATCCTATAATACTAATGACTGCACCGCGAAGCTTTGTTAAGACAAATTTTATAACAAATAACGTATACTACCGATCCTATAATGCTACTGGCTGCACCGCGAAGCTTTGTTACGACAAATTTTATAGAAAATAACGCATAGTACCGATCCTATAATGCTACTTACTGCACCGCGAAGCTTTGTTACGACAAATTTTAAAGCAAATAACGTATAGTCCCAATCCTATAATGCTACTGACTGCACCGCGAAGCTTTGTTAAGCCAAATTTAATAGCAAATAACGTATAGTACCGATCCTGTAATGCTACTGACTGCATCGCGAACCTTTGTTAAGACAAATTTTATAGCAAATAACGTATACTACCGATCCTCTATTTCTGCCGACTGCACAGCGAAGTTTTGTTAGGACAGATTTTATAGCACACAAGTCATTCATTTTATGATTCATAATAAATAAATGTGCCGACGTGAAATGTATAATTATGAAGCAATTTGGGAACAATATTTCTTAAAGGCAAAGCAATGTCGTTTGTATCATTCGACAAATACTTAATTAATTCATGGAAATACAAATGATTTTAGCGATGTTTAAACTGGAAAATCCACGAAAATATTTTAAATTATATAAAATGAATAGCTATGTCAAAGAATATTGAAGGTTATTTGCACTGAATGTTTATACGTACTTGAAATCGAGATTCTCTAAAGAAATAAAATGAGACTAATCACAATCCGTTAAAATTAGAATTCATGATGCGGTAAATATCATGTGAGCATTTTACAGCAATGCATTGTTTTAATATGAAATTTGGACTACTTTTGTACAAAATTTCATCTGAGACTTGAATCTGCGTGAATACTAACTTTACACTAAAAGAGAATCGTCAATATGTGGGTTGATATCATAGCTCATTAGCTGTTCTTGTTCCATACCTGACTAGATAGGTCTTTAAACTGTGGCATGTGATTTCAAACGGATGGCGATTTTCGGTAAAAATAAACGCTATTATTAGCGGACAGACAAATTTAATTATTTTTACAAATAGTGTCTTTCGGTATGCGTACATGAATAACCACAAATATTTAACCAGTGATTCTGTAGGAACGATGTGATTTGGCGGAAATAATATCTGCTTTAATAATATAATAGCTTCATTAGTAAATCTTCATCAGTTTCTTTCAAATTTTTTTCAAAGCTTGCAACGATTCTGATGGACTATCAGACAAGCATGCCAGCTTCTTGGTTGTACCTGTGGTTTCATTTTTTCGAACCGCAGTGGGTGCTAGACAGTGGTACAGCCGATCATTCTGAATAAAACCTATAAAGGTGAATTACAGTCGCCAATCAATCTGAGTTCACGATTCCAACAGTTTCTAGATTATAGCTCTGTGGTTTGTGTACGTCGCTTGCAATCGTGCAATCGGGGATTGATAGCTGGCTCCTAGTGTTTGTCAAAGGTTGTACAATTCTAAAACAAATGTTGCTTTATATGCAATGAAACATCGCTGAATGTGTAGCATATATTTGTTTGTATGTAGTATGAACAATTTGCAAAAATAATTTGCTCCATAATTCTTCATAAGCCCCTATAAACATGTATGCATCATTTTGTCCATCATTCTTCACCGATTCATCGATATTCATCATAAATATCCGCAGTCAAGACAAACTGGCACTATCGGTATCGGAGGCAGAGAGGCTCTGCAATTGAACAGTTTTGGCCATAACTTGGAATCTCATCCAGCCGCGTCGAATGGTGGCTAAAAATCCAAGGTTTAAGAAAAAATTTTTGGGTTCCCGGAAAAATCGAAAAAATCTAAAATTTTTAAAATTCCATTTGTGGTTGAAATGATCAGCAGAGGTCTCGAGGATCACAAAAATACCAAAATTTCCTGGATCTTACCATTTTTGGGCAAACGCGAGCTGGGGGTAACGAAAAGGAATTCTGTAGTTTACAACTACATAAATTTTAACTTCTGCACAAAGTAGTATAATGACTTTCGCGTATACGTCAGAATATCCACGCGAACCCTATCTAAGAGTACCCTGAGTCCTAAGTTCTTCATGACGGCAGGGCGTCCATCCCTAATATTTTATACAGTGCGTTTGAACAACCACTAAATGGTCTAAATGTCGAAATCTAGGCGTCTTGTTTTTCTATTTCCCCGTGTAATTGACAACAAAGCTAATCATTGGTAATAATGTTCCCCAACCCACTTTTTGAGATAGGTATGTGTTCCTGCGGCTCTTTATTGATATTCAGATGCCGCTAACGCGGTAACGAAACAATAAAACATTGTTAGCTTGAAAATACAACAGTAAATAAATAAATAAATAATTTTACATGTACTAGTCGGTCTTTCATTTATTTGCGCTGGATATTTTACAGTACAAGGTATTTAATCATAGTTGTTTTAAATATGTAAGTAAATATATATGTGAATAATGTATTGAATTTGTTCCATATTTTTTTGGTTTGGCGATTTGAACAGAGTACGCAGGATTTATAATACATATGACAAATCGTTGTACCTGGTTGTAAATAATATCAAAGGATATTCAAATCATAGAAGTTTTTAGACGAAGCCGGAGCAAGGCTATTTTTGCTGAACCGTGGATTTACATTGAAAATTTTGGACGCAGTTATAGCGGCTTTTCCTCAAAGAAATGTTTGTCAGCTTTGGCAATGTAATAAGTTTGCCGACCTGTAGTAATTTTTATTCAACCAACAAAGTGACGACATTTTAAGCTGAATCTAGTAATTGCGAAATGCCACCAAAATGTATTAATAAATAGGCTCTCACTCATAACCCCTTGACGATACAGTGAGCAGTCATGTTCAACAGCCCAGCTTCCACCGAAAGCCAACGAAACCCTGCTAAGGAAGGAGCACTGTTAAACATTTCTTAGCGCCTGGCACGAAGCGCAGATAATTTTTAAAATCTTTAGACGCAGTTTTCAAACCTTTATTCTGAAATTTTTCACTCTGGACCGTAGAAAGTTTTACATGAGTGCCATTGAAATTGTAGAGGTTTAGGGGAGGCTAGACCAACGTAGCTTCACCCGACTCACCCCTTTGTTGTGCACCAGCACTGGCGTTAAACAATGATATGTTTCAACAGGAGATTTCTACCATATATGACATACATAACACACATAATTCATGGAAATTGAGGATTGAAAGCAAACCTCAGAGTTTAGGCAACCATAGGCATCCGATTTTCCACATAAGTAGATGACATTACGGCCCATTGTTATATTTGTATATCGTCCATTAGCTCTCAACACTTTCATGCCCAATACTACCAATTGCTAGCAGCTAATATTGCCTCACGTTGTGTCACTTAAGACTGTAATGTGATGTTCGTTTGCACGTGTGTTGCTACTCGCTAGCTTTGCAAGGCTTTATAACGAACCGAATGAGCGCACTCAAATAGATCAGTGGTTTGCGTACGCCGCTTGCAATCAGACAACTCCAGTTCGGCAGGAATGTCGTCAAATACTGCAAGAAACACTAATTAGATAAGGGAGCGAACACTTAGGAACGCGTCAACTTTTATGAACTGTAAAATTCTTTAATACAACCTATTATAAATTTTGTCCAGTGAGACACTCACATCCGTTAGAAGATCGATACACCAGTGTCCTGGTGTAAGCTATGCTGGTGTTGCAGATACTATAATTGCTTAAAACTAAACAATTTTGTGTTGCTGGGTCTTTTCATCACTTGGTATGAGCCTTGTGCTTATGGCAACTTGTGCTTTGGTAGTAGCTTAATAGAGCACGAGAAGGACGGGGGCAAATTTGTAACAGCTCGAGACGGGAAGGATTTCCGGTTCTTTTCCATTATCCCCCAGCCCCCGTTTGCCCAAAAATGGTCAGATTCTGGAAATTTTGGAATTTTTGTGATCCTCGAGAGCTCCCCTGATCATTTCGACCAAAAAATTGAAATTTTAAAATTTTAGATTTTTTAGGGTCCCCTTGGGAACCCAAAAAATTTTTTCTTAAAAATTCGATTTTTACATCATTCGACGTGGCTTGACGAGATGAGTGTAATGGTGTTATTTAAAACGGGATCCAGTAGCCGCATCCTAAGTTATGCCCAAAAATATCGGAGGCTGAGATGCTCAGCAACTGCCCTGCCACCAACTCTCTATCTGGTCCCGGCTATAGTCTAAATTTGTTCGTTCACTGCGCTTGCATTCCATTTAACATTCGTGATGATTCATGTAACTTAATGTTTTGTTTTCTATGCTAATAGCTATAGTTTATGCAGTAGCCAAATAATTCATAAGCAAATTTGATAAATTCTGAAACGATCATTAGCCATATTTTTTGCTAAATTTATTTTGCTAAATATAAATTCTTTTTAATATAGCTTATATATGATTAGGAATTATGTTCTGCTTATGTCAATTATTGCGTTGAATGTAGTCATGTATAAATAATCGTCTTGCAACAATGGCGATGCTATATATAATGTAACCTCATGGCTCTAAATATATTAACTTTTAACCTTGAGTAATGCAATATATAATTTCTATCATGTTTGGCAAAAATACGCCTATAAATGTATGTTCATTGGGAAGAGCGGGATTATTCACTGCGGCTCGGACTACCGTCCTCGGGGAATCCCCGGGCTCCCCTCAGAGGTAGCATGAGGCTCCGCACCTCCTGCCCTTAATTCCTCTGCCCTCCCCTCCACCTCCAACGTCCCCAACTCCCGAGACCAAGCGGCGCTGAGAATTTGAACAAAACAAGGCAAAATTTTGGCTAAAAATGTAAAATTGAGGAAAACTGGCAAAAATTAAGAGACTTTGGAGTCTGGAAAAATTTTGAAAATTTATGTCTTCTGACTACCTCCTTCACCCTAACTACCTCAATCCCCGACTCCCACCCCCCAGAAGCACTCGCTATCCCCTTCTGGGACTTCGGGCCTCGCCCATGTATGAATATATATTTAGCTAATTTACAACAATGAACCATTTTTCATAACTGTGGAATATAACAAATCTCTTAGGGATCTGATGTAATTTAATAAACTTTTGTACATTAACTAAGAGGTCGTATTTTTGTGATTACGTATTTACTTTTTAGCAATTTCGTTTATACTCTTATAAAATAATATACACCATTAGAGAATAGAAGAGATTGATGCGGGATGTTCGGTCTGTAGCAGTTATTTTACGTTTAATTATACTCTACGGTTTATATAAGGTGTAGGTACACACATTTTATTCAGCATAAAATTTTTTCTGAGAATTATTCAATTTGTGGCCCAAGTAACCCTGAGGGGCGACAATAAAATGCAGAACATGCCTTTATCGATATGCTATGTCCAAGCCTTAGTATTATCCTAAGCTAATGTCCTTATATGAGACGTACACTAAGCCTAAGCCTAAATCGGGGTATACCGCACCCCGAACACCCGCTCCAAGCTGTTCTTGTTTCTAACATTATAACGCACCGCCCCTCAGGGCTACTGAAGCCCAATCTGTCAACACAGCGAATGTATTTTGACAAGACTTTCTGCAATCGCAGTGTGTTGAACAGTACTAGCACATAATCAGCGTGTGGCACGTTGATTGTGTTCCAGCTGCATCTATGCATTCAAAAATATAATGATACAATATATGTCCCTTTGCTGAGAAGATTTGCATTTTAAATAAAAGTAGTACCCATTATATCAAGGTCTGAAGTGGAATCGTTCCTCGTACACTCGAGTTATCGTAGCGTCGAACACCGTTGGCACGTAGCTCCATTTCAGTTCAACATTTCCTACGTCCTGAACTATCACGAAAGCTTCGATATCAAATTAAAACCGTCAGTTGGAATGATTATGACGTGACTGGAGCTGACAAAGTACACGCATTGTTTTAAGTAAAACATCTGTTAAAGTTTAGAAATTTATCGTAGGTCAACCAAAGCTTACAAAAATAACGAATCAGAGGGATAATCTATAGCACGATAGACTGTGTACACTCAGCGGTACTCTGTTTTTGATTGTGAAAAACACAAACTGCAATCCACAGTTCGTCAGTTGAGGAGTAATGAAATTTGCTTATCGACCTAACGCCCCTGACCTCTGCTAAAATTTGGCTTATTCGTTCGATGTAATGCAGTCTTATATATACATCAGCGCATTTATTCAGCCACAATCAACACATTGCATGACATAAAATTGACTAAATGCTCTCCAGTCACTAGGAAAGACCATTGCTTCATGTGGTCGACTTGGCTATTTGAAAGTCTTTTTTTACTCGATACATTGAAAGACTAGTTTGAATACTTATAACTTTACTTAGATTGAAGCGTAATTCAGGCACTTTACCATTGATTTCAAGTAACGTATTTGTCTCATGAATTTTGCAGCTAGCCCTCAGGGTTACTTGGGCCGATTCTTCATTCAGTTTTAAAAGAAATGTGCATCCAAGAATAGAAGTTTATAAAACAATAGGGCTGAATTTCAGAGCTACCGTTGTTTGTTAACCCTTGCATTACACACCTAGAATGACCCTCACATAACTAATACAAATATTTTCATTCTACAAAAGATCGCTACAGTTTCAGCGTAATCCATGAACGCTAGCAGACTGCCCATAAATGTTAGCAAAGTTTATCGCTTTCATTTACTCGTAATATAAACTCAAAAACAATACAATATTTAGAATAACGTGTTGTATTTTTGTGAACTCTAATTTACGATTAAACGAATTTGAATCAGTAAATAAAACACAAAATATAATTATTTTCATTGTTCAAAATGTTCTGAAAGCAGGATTGTTGAAGAAATCTTAATTCACTCGCAAGTTTTGTATGTTCACTTAACCATACGCCATCATTTTTTAATCAAATGCCTCCAATGTAAGATTCTTGACGGAACCGCATAGAATAGACCGTAAAGCGCAGTCAACCACAATGATGAAGTTAAACTAACCTAACGCACAATTAATTCTCCCTAGTTTTGCATCAACTTTCTACGATGGTAAGATAGATATTTCGCATCTTGGTGAGTGAAAATCATTTTAGTATTTAATATGGCGTTGGTCACATTGCCGATTTTATAATTAATTATTGGAAATCGTAGATAATGGAATACACTACGGTGAATTGAATTCATGTCTACTTTGTTCAATGACACTTACCATTTTTATATTAAAACTTTTAGAAAAATCCGTTTTTATAAAAATTATAGAATTACATAAATCTCACACAAGTCTGTTCCAACAACTTTTTTAAAAATCCCAGATATATACATGAATGATCTTGATCTAAGAAATACGAACGGAAGTAATAAGTTTCCTTCAAACGGAAATGCCGCATACAGTTTTAGAGCGTGGTCGGTCGGTTTGCAACATTTTAGACTGTTTTTAAACCAAAAACAGTGTAACTGATTGGCGGTATGTGCTAGTTTTCTTTGCTTCGCTTTGAAACTGGTTTGGTCTATTAATTTAACTAAATTGTGATTGACAGTGCACTAAGACGCAGCGTACAACGTTTTGCATGAGCTTAATGTTTTGTTCCAGTTTCTACAATTGCTTATATGTAACTCACGGGCGCGTTCATAAGACAAGTATTTTGTCTCAACACTTGTACAAAGAATATGTTTAGATTCTTTTGTGACGTAATTGAACACTTAAACTAGCTTGTCATATTTCATGCATTGTCGTATAACATGCCAGAGTTGGTTCAACAGTATGTCACTACAAGGCCAAAACGATGTTATATTTGTATTACGATTAGAATTTTTAGCGTTACTTCTCACTTTAAGTTAACTTAAAGAATCTTAATATAACGCTCTATATTGTAACTGTAATATATATTATTTAATCAATTTACCTGCATTCCTGAAGGATATTGTAGCTTTGTTGACCAGATTTATAAAGGTTTTCTACAGAACGCAACCTTCCGTTTTTCGTTTTAAAAAGCTAAAACGTGCAATTTATTTCTTTGAAATCTCGAAGCAAAGCTGTGATTTCCAACCTACACGCACTTTTGTACTGTTATCACTAGTTCAAACTCGTCCTGTCACACCCGCTTGCACTTGTCACAACCGCACCATTGGCTATGCTACACCTGTTACTTGTTTTTTAATACCACTCAGAATATTTACACCTATCGTTTAGCGTATCGACAAATCAGTTTGCATCTCGGGAGGATAGGAAAACTAAAATTTAGTAATGATTTTGTGACCGGTCATTCTATACTTTAACATCGTAAACTAGTGATTCATAGTATACACGCTGATGCTCCGAGGTCTAAGGGTCGTAATCGAGGCCGGCGGGGGTTACCTTGTCTTGGAGGGGTAGGGGCAATCGGCGAGATGTCGTCCAGGGCATGCTGAAAAAATGACGACCGCCCAGCGATGCCAATTTTTGCCGATTTTGTCTTCATTGCCGCCAATTTCACCAATTTTACCAATTTTGCCAAAATTCTCCGCGCACCTTCTACGCGATGTGTGGAGCGAAGCACCAAGGGGAGTAGTGGGCACCATCACTAGAAGTTGCAGACCAGGGCCTCGGGGAAAGGAGCTGCATCAGGAGGGGGTGGGTGTAATCAGGGTCTCGTAGGGGGCGGTGTAAGGGCAGTTCAATGCCTCAGGGGCAATAGACTCCCTGAATTCCTGCTTCGGCATATGTGATTCATATTGCAGCTATTAATAATGAGTGACGTAAGACACGTTTTCATAGGGCACCAATAACTATTCTAGATGCTGCGCTGATACCACTGCAGTAACAAAATTGTTTTGAAATTATGGTTAGTTTGCTGGTCTAGATGATACGCGGACTTCTAAAATTGTTGGTTATTCCCTCATTATTTTTAACACTTTTTGTAGCAGCAATATTCAAAGAACCGTGCAACATCAATATGGTCTAAGTGGTAATTAATATATAAATATGCGGGTATGCAATCATAGACTATCGACCCACCAACCATTCAAGAGGATCTACGCTTTCTTTGTGAGAGAACCATTCTGGATTTTGACTTTTACTTAAATCATATTTATTTCTCTGAAATTATAAAAAAAATTGACTTGGTATATCAAAATTAATCAGAGCTAGTGAACCATACGGATGTAGAGTATGGGTCGGAGATTTTACTACATTTACGCCGTGAATCAAATCCATAGCTTGACAATGTGCAAAAGGTGACTCGACGCTACTTTCGTGCTACAGTCCTCCGAAAATGAGACATACGGGCGCAGTATGTTTATAGTGCGTGGCCGAGGTGCTTTTTAACAAGTTCACCAACATTTTTGGGCTAACACCTGTTATTTATATAGCCATACGCATTAATTTTGTCTATATCTAATTTCAAAAATGTCATTTAGTTGTGCAACTAAATTTGTTAAATTAACAGTGTTTCCAATAGTTTGTTTTTGTGTTTATTGGCTTTAGGTGGTTTCAGAAAAACATGGGCGTAAAAATGTAAGTTATAATATTCTATGGTGCTAAAATATAAAAATGTTTAGAGCTTATGCTTTAACTATAACACGCTAGCACCTACTATGCATCCACCGCTAAGCAGCTAAATGAAGTGGACACACGGAGTGCTTTGGCGTTTGATGTTTTATCAAAGGCGGATGTATCTGCTGTCGGATATATATCAAAAGTAACGATAAAGTAGTTTTGTTCAGCAATCCACACAACCGTTACTTCGTGAGGCCCGTAACAGTTGGTCAAATTTGTCACGCAATCATAGTCATTATATCGGAAAATAGTTTTATGGTATAAATATTTGCAAAGACATCGTAGACGAACTAGTTCGCTGGTCGGGCCCATGTCACCTTAAGGGGCCGGACGTCATACCGTTAGGAAAAAGAACAGCTTAGAGCGGGGGGTTCGGGGGGTGGCAACCCCCCGACTTAGGCTTAGGCTTAGTTAAATAGGCTTAGGCACCCGACTTAGGCTTAGGCTTAGTTGCATCATTCACATAGATTTAAAGTGAATTTTGAGACAAATTTTATCAGCTGATCCTATGCAAAAATTTTAGTTAAGAATTCACGACGTTTCACATATATATGAAAATGTTGGAGACAGAAAATAGTTTTTCACTTTTTAGCTAATTTAATGCGTACGTAACATTATGCTTCAAATTTCTAAATGTGCGGAACTATAACCATGTTGCGGTGTCACCAGGTCGGCTCAGATCACGTTTGTGGCCAGATTAGCGGATCACAGAGTGGGACTCGGTACTAGCCCGGTAGTACATGAAAATTTGAAGAAAATGTTAATATCTTGCACATAACATAACAACAGAACAACCGCTTCTTTTTTAATTACGATCACTTTTGTTTTTTTATTCATATAGATTTATTTACAACAATTTTTTAGCATTAACGGCAAAATAGTTAAAATAAAATATTGTTGTTGCGCGATTGATATGCTTGATTCATTTGATCAGTGGGTAACTGTGTGCCGTTGCAAAGGACGTCGGCAAATTTCCAGAAATGGAGCGGGCAAGCTATTTCCACCTTTTTTAATATATATTCATTATTTGAGTTTTTCTTATCCGTGAGTAAAAAGGCGGCCCCATTATGTGTGGCACGCTAACAGTCGTAACCGGGTCATCCTACCAGTACCGTAACCGGGCGCCAGGGTCTCCAGACGACAAAATCGTTTTCCGGTTTCTTTTCAGTATGTTATACATCGTATTTTTATACAAAACTGCAAAACACAAACGTAGAGATTAGTTTTTAGAATTCAAGTGTATGATGGTCCCTTTGGTCATGTGGTAGTGCGATCAGAGTTACAGGTCTGAAATGAGGAGGTCGGCTGTTATAGCATAATTTCCATGTGAAGAGACTACGGCCACGTTACTCCAGGTTACCCCCCTGTAAAATGGGCACAAGTTTGCTTGGCAGAAAAACGGAGTTTCCGTGTTGATTTGGTAAACCTAGCATCCCGATATGGCGTATGTTTCGTCAACTTTGGCTACGATTGTTATAAAACTGGATATCATCACCAGCACCATAATTACAACATGGGAACCTTCAATATCTTTAATGAATTATAATTTCTGGAAAGAGAGAATGCTCTGCTTTAATACAAAATCATTTTTGGAACTGCACAGAAGTGAAATCAGCGAATAAGTCCAGTTTGATATTGGGCAGTGTTTTGACGTTAGTGACATAATAGGTTTTCAACTACAACCTGTAATTATTTGATATATATATAGAGTTCGCAAATGTTTTTAAAGTTAGAACCACAAATTATCAAACACCGACCAAATTTGTTTCTTGAGTTTGTTTCTATGAGAGTGTACAATACACTTAATTGAGAATTGAAAACTAATATTAACGCTGATATGCAGAATAAAACTTATAGTTCGATAAAAATTGCATCAGCTACGTTTAGAATTTATTATAGATTACATATAGCACTGCGGACGGTCATGCGAAAATGAACCTGATAGACTTCAGTCTTTATATAAAACTTGGATTAGGATTGAGATTAGTTAATCGGAGACGTGGTGGGATTCACTTTAGGATGCAGTGTACCAGTGTCGTGCAATTACTGATATAACATTAGCTTACGTGTATCAGACGTTGTTTACGTTATGTAAGATCATTTTCTGATGAAGTGTTTTAAAAAGAATGGTACACTGGCTAAAACCTGGTATCACGAGTATTTCCTATACCGTTACGTACTACCTGAGACAACATATATTTTTCTATCTGTTCAGTAGTGGACGCAGATCTTTTGCCGTCTAAACTGTTCGACTATTGATCCACGTAACCATGCTTGTCTACGACATGTGACCTTTCAATTGCTGTGTATATATCAGCCTGTTGTTTAGATTCCAACGCTTGTAGCTTGAAAATGATTATCATCCGTCGCCTTATCGTGACCAAGCAAATTATCACGGCAAGATACTTTAAAGATCTAAACTCTACTAGAAGCCAAGTGTGATTTCAACAGCTGAATGGTGGCGGTAATTGAAACAGTACAAAAGTTAATAGCGGCACCGTGTACTATGTTTTTTCGCATTTTAGCCTATTTATAGGATCAATAAGATTATAGGTAGTTTGTGGCTGATATATTATTAGGAGAGTTGTTGCTGGGAAACATGAGAACAAGTCTCGCTATGCTACTTCGGAATGCTGCGTTTTCTATGTATTGGGTTTTATTTGGTTCACTCATAAAAAATTACCGTATTTTGTGTAGTACATGCCTCACTGTGCGGAAGAAGTGAAAATATGTTGTAGCAGAGGACAGAGAATGATGGTTGAAGAATTTGGTATAGACCAAATATATGCAAAACGTCATGAAGTGACGAAATCCCAACTACCGTAGTACGAGTAAAAAGTACCGCACAATGCGTAATTAACAACAAAAATTTATGGTTACCGCCATGAAGTTCTAGTTTCACATAAACACAACTGGGTATATTTATGACAATGATCTTGGCTCTAAGGTTTCATTAAAATCTTCGAGTGTGTTTAAGTATATATTTTTTACAAAGATACTTAAATCTAGTTCTTTTGCAGGAGTTGGAGCACTGTGGCCATTTGTATAATGGTTACTTTTTGATGGAAGGCTGTGGTCACTAGCCACAAAGGTTATTTTCGCAGTAATTATTTTAATACTTGTATGTAGCGTACATATTTTTGAACAAGCCGCCTAACGATTGAGCGCAATAATCTCGGGAAATGTTGCAATCTTTTCAGTCATAGGTTCGAAATAATTAGTGGCAGGCAATTTTCAACCTATTGATACTTTTAACTGTAGTTTAATTATGCGTAATTTACAGCAGGAATAATTGATGAAAATATAATCTTAGTTGCTGGTGCATGACTTATTACTGATCTTCGTTAGGGAATAACAAATGACATGTGTGTACTGGACAGAATGTCGGTTTTTATTACAACATTGAGTCAAGTTCAGTATCTCAGAAATATTAAAAAGGATCACTTTTACAATCTTTGACTAAAGCTTGAACTTTAGAGTTAAACAATATTCGGCAACGCGATTTACAGTTTTGAGGGCATGGTTTCAACAAATTTATTGATGGATTTCAATAAAAGCGCTAGAAGAATCAAACAATTAAAGTAACATGAATTTAATATTAGCTCTGTGGTAAACGTTACGTGTGTCACCGCAAAAATTAGAATTTGGCTGAATGTTGGAACTAAATTTACCACAAAACTGGAATACCAGGCCCATCAGAAAAAAGCATACAAAATGACACTAGACAAGGTCCTAAGGTATCATCCTATGATGTCACAAATTGGAGATTTCACCTTACCTGCAATTTTGTACAAGTAATAAATATCCTGAACTGTTAACAGAATTCAATTTTTAATGATGATTCAGCAGTACTCTCTCTCGCTCATGAACCGAAGCTCATTCAGTCAAACGAACGATAATGTACACGCAGAACCTCAGTAGCATTGTACTAAAAGTCACTGCAATAAAATTTGTTAACCATTCCACTCATACTCTTTTTGCAATTAATATTATAAAGTTTACAAAAATGACCAGAAAAGATTGTTCAATAGTAAAAATACGACGAGGTGTAGATTTATAAATACGTATCTGCACCGAGATCGCTAGAACACATCAAGATAAACATTTTGAGTCATCATTCCACCATCCGGTGCGGAGTTATGACGATTGAAAGCCACGTCGTGAATTATTTGCACTAGCTATATGATCTTAATTAAATGATACTAGGCCTGATTACCTACACTAGTATAGAAATAGTGTTCAACTCAAAACTCATATGCAGTGATAATCATAAGATGTAAAATTTGTTCTATAAGTAACACTCCTGATTGCAAGATTTTACTATAAACCATAAAATGTGCTGTTTGAATAATTTCAAAATTGAAATATACCTAAAGGAACAATAACTGACTTTGTTGAAGCATGTTTACTGGCGCGTAGAAATTTGTAATTTTGTTAAAATCATTCCCATCAGAAATTAATTTTTCCATAATCGAATACTCATTTCTGCAAGAAAGAACTAACACATCGGAGATTGCTATGTGCTCCAGTTATGCTGATAGCTATTATCGAAAATCAAGTTACCTAGATCGTAAAATGCCAATAATACAAATTTTAACATGGTATATACAGTAGCAGTCCAATATTTAAACACACAGCTCAGGCTTGAAAAAAAAGAAATATAAAGCAATTTCCATTCCGATTAAATGCTTCGCGGACCATCTCAAGGTCTGAGTCCGCTTATTTGGAATTAAGCACAAGAACTTTATAATTTTATGCAAATAGTATTCCGATTAAATGCTTCGCGGACCATCTCAAGGTCTGAGTCCGTTTATTTGGAATTAAGCACAAGAACTTTATAATTTTATGCAAATAGTATTCCGATTAAATGCTTCGCGGACCATCTCAAGGTCTGAGTCCGTTTATTTGGAATTAAGCACAAGAACTTTATAATTTTATGCAAATAGTATTCCGATTAAATGCTTCGCGGACCATCTCAAGGTCTGAGTCCGTTTATTTGGAATTAAGCACAAGAACTTTATAATTTTATACAAATAGTGTACATATATACATGGGTTTTCATAGCATATTTTTAAGTATTAGTCTTTCTTTACCCTTGAGAATTTTATTTTACCTAAGTTGAATTTTTCATAGCCAACGTCTAGGCATGCTGTTTGTGTTATCTTATGGACTGATTACTTATAGATTGGTTGTTTTCCTGAGCAAAAGTTTCTAAATAAGATATCATTGTAATACTTATGTACCTAGATTAAGAGTTTTTTACAAAAACGAAGCCATATATCCGTTTGCGTATCAATCAAGAAATGTTATAATGTTTTATATGTATATACAAGATGTCACGAAACATAATTTACTATTAATGTAAAATTAAGCTTTTATACATAAATATGTCATCCTTAAAATTTGATCCATCAGTAGTGAAAAGAATAAATTTAATTGCAATTCAGTATTATCGGTATTAAGTCAATATCGTTATCGCGATAACTGGAAATCAAATATTTAAATCGGCAAGGTGTATTTTATTGGTCGAATTTTCCAGTATTATCTTGTCTTTATCTCAATATACTACTCGGCGTTTTCTTACGTTCAACATTTATTTATTTAAAATTTCCAAATGATTTTTCATTAACAGGAACCAAACTATACAAAACAACCGACAAATAGGTTGAGCGGTCCTATTACCCAAGATGGATAATTACACCTTCAAACGAATTCGCTGAATAATCAACAATGACATGCGCTAAATTAATTTGTCAGAAATTGTTATTCTGACATAACCGGTTCGACTTGTTTGGGAATACTGTCTGCTCGCCTATAACGTTATAAATGAATCTTAGTCGGGCCGTGGTTGAACCAAAGTTGATCCTAAATAGAATCGGAAATTTATAGGCTCTACTTTGTTTATGAACCCTGTCTGCACGCCGATATCATTTTAAATGAATCTTAGTCAGGCCGTGCTTGAACCAAAGTTGATCCTAAATAGAATCGGAAATTTATAGAGCTAAAACCTACAGCTTAGGCCAAAATATTAAACAATAATTTCACTTTTTTGATATAGAAGATGAACGCCATCGTACCAGTCATTCGAACAGTTAGAATATAATTGTAAAGGCAATGTTAAAAAGAAATTGAATTGGAATTAAATGAAAATATACAAATCAGATTTTAAGCCGATTTGCATATTGTCGTTTATCAAAACACTATTTAATAAGCCGGCGCTTGCTGAGCTTCAGTTCAGTTTATTTTCGTCAAGTTCTCGACAGGCGCTGTCGCCTCAACTAGGCAACGCTACATTGCTATTCGCAAAGTGTTGTCGCTTCAATATTACGCCTTATTTTTATATTTGTAACACAGCTTATATAGTTAAAGCCGTGCATCAAATTAACTTAACGCACGGCTAGCTAAATTAGCTGTATTACAAGTCAGTTGTAGCACAGCCAGTGTCAAGTTGTCAGTGTTCAAGTGATTTGTATGCACGGTTGTGTTGTTTAACTCGTTCAAACTCGTGCTGACGCACTCGTCTGAACTCGTCACAACCGTGCGTACAAATCACTTAACGCACGATAGCTGTGCTACAACTATTACTTGTAAAATAAACGTGGTTCTGTGAGTTTGTTTTTAGTTTGGTTTAATTAATACAATATCACAGTGACCATACAACAATGTATTTTATATTACATAAATTAGAATAAAACTTCTGGGCATAAATGTAATGTATTCAAGAAAAAAGCAGCGAAGGAATGACCAAAACGATAGCATTTGCAGTAAAAAAACTTTTACGTCATGACGTAAAATCTATTTCACACAACATAGACGAAACAAAAGTTCTAGTAAATATGTAAATTACAGATATTGTTTGAAAATAAAATATATTGTTTATTTATTAATTATGATTTGACAACAATATTGCAACAAAATTCAATCGATTATTTCACATATCGAAGCAAATTGTATTAAATTTTAGGAACAGTTTCACTATTAAACATTCGGAAAGAAAACATCATATGAGTTTATTTATATATTGGTTTATTTATTTATGACTATCAGACCCAATCGAGCAAAAACATGACAAACAATTGTAACGAATGTTGCAAAACGGCACACACGAAGCGATATATCTTCGTAGTTTTTTTTCACTAAAAACGTCTTCCTTATATAGATAGTTTAAATACAGCAATATAGCTGTTTTCACAAAATAGCTCGGATATATTACCAACCATTCCATTACCATTTCAAATTCTTCTTACATTGTGATATCATTCGTGCTTGACGACTGGTGTTCGGTACGGGTATCTGATGTTCGTAAAAAACCATTAGCATTTTGTTTATTTAGCTATGTAATTTATTGAATGACATTGTAGGTGCCATCAAATATAACTTTTTTACAAAGCCCAAGCGACGTTAAAGTTTCATCTTCTTGTTTTCTCTATATATCTATATCATTTTTCAGCACTTAAAAGCTTAATTAAGCAATAATCTATTTTTGCTCGCTTAATCTGTCATTTTTGTATATTATGCTGTGCTTCTTTCATTTCTCTCATGGGAGTTGATAACGATTTAGGCAGGAATTTTACACACGCACTAGCACATGGTACTAGACTCGGTTCTGCCCAAAGTTTTCTTTGAATTTCAGATGTCTATTTCATCAACAAGAAATGAGAAGCAGCCGGATTTTCAAGGTCCGCTCTGCTTGTTCTAAACGGTGCGCAGCTCAGCTTTGGCCGCCGACGTATATAGACTCGTACCAGCTCTATATAAATCATGTCCGTCAGGACTCGGTTCTCGCCGACTGATTCTAAGCTCTTCTTTTTGCTTTATGGCAGCCTCGATTCTAGCTCCATATCAAATACATGCGCAATTCGAAACGGATAGGACCGGATTCCGGATCGAATCAAATGTGCACACTCTATATAAAATACACGTGCAATTTGGATCTGATCAGATTGGACCCAGTGTGAACACGCCGTAATACTACAGGCAGGTTCTGTGAGGATATTCCTATATAATTAGCATTTTGTTCACGAAGAGATTCTTCGCTAACGACATAAAAATTGGTCAGGATAAAATTAAATTTTGACGGGGTTTGATAACAGCAATTGTTCCTTGTTTAGGCTGGCAACATTTTCAGCATTTTTGTGTCTGAAATGTGCAGACATCAACCATTCAGTCCACTGTATCGGAACAAAATTTGAAAAATAAATTTTTTTATTCTTATTGTTTCTTTTTCTAAGATTTGTAATTTTCTTTCATCCATTTTCGATTAGTTTATAACAAGGTTATCCGTATCAATAAATAATAAATAAAACGCCCAACTACAATATTATACATATATTTCTTACCCGTACTGGAGCAGAGATCAAATAATACCATGTTTCAGGGTAATAGCAGCCCGAATTTTTTCCTACTGTCGTTTGTAGCTAGGTTGTAAGTGATCCGATTGAGCCCGAATTAGCACAGTTAATGTAATCTTAGATGGTTTGCCTGTGCAAGTAATATCGTGAGATAAACGCTCATACAAGGAAAGACATCAGGACAGATTGAAATTCCAGTCCCAAATCTAAGCACTTATTTTTGTGTCTTTTTAGATATGGCCCAGCCCGATCTAGTCGCGGAAACTGTACTTTTTACATACTATTCGAATCGCATCCGCAACATGTGAGTCGTATGGTCCTTAAACCAGCTTCATGTGTTTATGATTTAAGAAGCCGATTTACCGATTTAGGTAAAAAAACTTAAGGCTTATCTAAAACCTTATTCTGAACCGAAAACCCACGAATTCAACTGATTTTAAAACAATCCGAATTGCGGTTCGAACGATATGTAAATTTGTACTTTTACTGAGAAAATTGTTTTCGAATATTTCCTCGCAAGCATAAAAATTCGAATAAAATATTTTGTAATAGATCTCGCTCTAATGAAGAATTTTTAAGCGCTCAGCTGTTCAAAATCAGAATCAGCTTAAATTTATCTTCACCGAACTATGCTAAATGTGTGTGAAGTTCCTTTGTGTTCATTTATCTATCGAAAAATTTCCATCCCATTACATCCAGGTATAATTCCAAGGTCATGAAATGTTGGATAAACTATCAATTTTGATTCCGTAAATGATTAATAGCTGTACGCATAAACTAGTATATTATGTAATAATAGAAACAGTATAAATAGTGAAACTGTAGTTTGCCCCAATATATGACTAAAATAAAAATCTTCAGTATGCCCGCGTTTTGGAGACTACGAACTATTATGCTGTCGTCAGCTATTGAAAGAAAAGCTATTGAAAGAAACCAAAAAAACAAGTTTAGAAGTTAGAATTAAACTAGGATGAAAAAACGGATGAACGCCGGATAATTTGATAAGTTTTCTGGAAGAAATAATATAATTATAAAATCTAACTACAAGAATGTTGCCAAAAAAAGTGTTACAAAACAGTTGCTATTATTGTAAGGAGACAAATTTGTGCTTTAGTAATGCGACTTGTTACTTAGGTTTGAATTATGACATAGCTTGTATCTCAGTATTCTGAATTATTAATATACAATTTTTTGACTGTACTACAAATTTTATTCCGTTATAGTGGACTGAATGGTTAGTGTCATCACATTTTAGGCACATGTTTTCTATTTCTGGATCCTGAGGCTGGTATTGAGGTGCCTTTTAGTAGTACATTGACCCTATAGCTCCTTACCGGCACCTAGGAGTCAAACATTAACTATCCCAATTGATTCAGCGGGTCAACGCACTATGTTTGAGATTAAATTTTTTTGCGATTTTGGAACCCATGAGGTCATATTGAAATGATCTTCCAAAATACCCTGGCCTCCCATAGCTCCATACCAGAATCTCGGAGACGAAGACCAACCATTCCAATCGTTTCAATGTGATAAATTAAACTGTATTAGACTAACTTCATTTTTTTATTTCTAGACACCTAAGGCAAATATAGCAGTGCCTTTAGCCTTTACCCTGACTCCCTATAGCTCCTTAGAGATCAAATTTTTTAATTCGGTTGTTCCATTTTTTATTGTTATTGATGCTTTTACAGCTCACTGACGATGGGCGGTAATGATTTCGGACAAAATATCAAATTTTAAATGTATTCGAATTTTTTGTTAATTTTAAGCCTAAAAATATGGTTATGTTGGGTGTAATTCGATTGAACTCGCGGAGACAAAGCAAATGGTGTATAATTGAGCTAGATCCAGCGCGCTGTTTAAACTTTACAGAGGAGGCGGAATTAATCTACCATAAAAAAGATTCTAAATTTCGAACAAATTAAAAGAACAAAATTTCGAAATGATATAAACCGCAGCAGCAGCAGACGAAGCAGGCGATTAATTTAGTAATATAGATATGGATTAATTTGAGGCCATGTGTGTTCTACTCTGTAGTTTCATAATCTCTCGTTGAAACTTTATATTTTCTTCACCTTATATTTGTGTACGCATGTGTCATATTACGACGACTTGTTTCAGAGGTCAAGAGATCAAAAAATTTCGAGATGATTTTGTCTTTATTTTAACAAAACAACTACCGGTAAGGCATCCAATTTAAGAAAATCATTTCTACTAACATCTGGTTTTTAGTCTTTTTACTATTCTCACCCCGAATTGTTTTTCACAACAGAAATGGAAATTACAGTTTCGGTGGCAGCATATCTTGGGACGACGTTGAATTCGGTATATGTTTTTCTGAACATATATCTACAGTCTCTGTCTAGAGTTTATGCGGCGTTCACGGTATAATGTCCCCAAAGTTTGGAACCTATGTATACCACACAGTGTCAGGCACACTGTTTTTAATAAATTTTTTCAAAGGTAGCTAGTTTCGCGTATTACCACTTCTCGACAGTATCAGGCACACCGTGTATTCTGGCAGTTTTATTGACAGTGTTCGGAAGTATTTGTGCAATGTTCATATGGACTAGATACAAATATCGTAAATTTAGAAAAAACTACACAGGACAGTTAACTAATAAACCGCATTAGCTACAGACGGTGTCCTTTATAGTTAATTCGCGTCAAATTAATAGCTAAGGGTGTGTTTGACGCTGTCAAGAAAAATGTAGTAGCTAGGGGTGTGTGGGACATACTCGGCAATTGATTTACAGCATGGGTGTCACCCTGACTGTCTATAAGGTAGGGTCGCGACTACAGGGAGACAAAAGTTCCAAACAGCGGGGACATTATAACGTGAACGCCGCATTATGATAGCTTGAAACCATCATGGACTCTTGATCCTATTATACTGAATTCGATTGGGCAAGTGTCTAATCTAAGAAATAACAAATAATGAGCAAACAATTTTTCATTATTAATAATTCCGTCCGTACCCAAACCGAACTTCAGCGCTACAGTGTCAGGGACGTAACCACCTCAGGAGCACCGGAGACTCCGGTTTTCAAAGGTTTGTAGTTTAGGGGGATTCATCTAAATATCTGTTCCCACAGTTTTACCACTCACATTGACCACTTGTACATCTCAAGCAGACTCTCCTTCAATTTTATCTCGGGATGATTTTTTTTATTCGAAACCCTCTCACTTTTCGGTTTGAGGTTTACGCCCTTGCAATGTATTTGAGGTATGTACAATAACCGGACTGTATAATGGACCTTTGAAAAATTTAATTAAATACATTCAATTCCAGATATATACATCATTTATAGCTTCATTTGTACAATAATAATTGTGAAGCAGCATTTAAGATAAATTAACCATAGTAGATTAAAGTTTTTTTTTAATTTTTATCAAAAGTTGATTTCTCACAAAACAAATTATTTACATTCGGCGGAATTTTAAAACGGTTGTGAAAAAAGAAGTATTTTTATACGTGACATTACTTCTCAGTCGATCTTTCAGGTTGATTTTCTTTTGTAAGGAGGTTCCATTGTACCGAGATTTTTATCACTAAGTTTACAACCACGTGTTTGTATTAATAATGTTTATTTCTGTATGTGAATACTAGGCTGCTACGTCTACTTAAAACTACTGAACTGAACGACAAACCGATGAATACAAGCCTCGTTTTTATGTTTGAACTCTATTATTATATTTTATTTTTCCCTATAAGTCAGGCTTTCAATAGCGTCAAAGCTTGAAACCATTATATGGCTTTTCCAGGGAAACCCAACTGAAATTCTTTCGGCTTGTGACAATATTTTTGTCCTGTTGATATTAAGAACACCCGAGCTAATAATGAATCATAGTCACTTCGCGCTGGTGAGCAATTATGCTGATGCTGCTCATGGTACGTGCCTAAAATTTTTCCATCTATACATGGTAGGACAAGTCCATCTTAGGAAATATATCCTAGGAAATATATATGCTGATGCTGCTCATGATACGTACCTAAAATTTCCCATCTATACCTGGTAGGACAAGTCCATCTTAGGAAATATATATGCTGATGCTGCTCATGGTACTTACCTAAAATTTTTCCATCTATACCTGGTAAGACAAGTCCATCTTAGGAAATATATCTTAGGAAATATATATGCTGATGCTGCTCATGGTACGTACCTAAAATTTTTTCATCTATACCTATCTTAGGAAATATATCAGAATATATACATAACAGGAGGTAGGTGTTACCCTTTAATTATCAGACACTAAAGCCAAATCAAACTACCGTATCGTTTTCTAGCAAAATGATAAAACTTTTAAGGGAAAATGGGAAAAAAATTATTGTGAAGAAACCTTCGATGACGAGTAACAATTTTGGGTTATCTCGATGGCCTACGTAAGGGTATACACGGGATTACAAAAAGGCGATGTCACATCTTATTGTTAAGGCTAGTAAGATATTTGTTTTTGTTGATATGAGATATTTAAAAAGAAGTAGACTGCGCTAGAGTAATGGTCGAACATTGGCGGGGTGGTCTGGAGAAAATGTGTGAAACGTGAGGCAAATGTTATGTCAACATAATAATTTTAAAATTTTGACAAATTTTTGTGATTTGAGTAGAACCAATCAACAATGAAGTGTTGTACAACATTTTGTACTTTTTTCTAAAATAACACAGAATAAATAAGAAATAGTTTAACATATTTTTACATAGAGGAGCGCCTCGATCTGTGAAACACCATTTACCAATATAATAATTGGCAGGGGCCCACCACACCTCGTAAAAGTGAGGGGACCAATCCGCTCAGTATATAAGTAAATTTCTGAAATAAAGATACCAGAAAAGAAATACCAAAACTTCACAATAAATGTGGGGACCTCACTGAATAGGCTCCACACCTGTGATCACTGGGAGTGACCGGTCCCCCCGTCGCCCGCCCCACTGTGCTGCGCCTTGATAATTGGGCTTTAATTCATAAGTAATTAAAGTAAAACGTTCGATTCTATCTATAGCTGGAAGCAACCCTAAAGCTCCACATCCTTCAGCTGTCACCCAACGATGTGGGAGGGCGCCACTCCTATCCCAACGCCATCTAACACGAAGGCATCGGGTCGATTCCTTCACCGCATATGTCAACCATTAATGCTGAGCACCATACTAAGCAGATATATGTGCCATTTTCTAACGTGTTTGGTATGGCAAGACAAAGTTCGGACTTGCACCAACCAATTCTCGCACTCTGAAATGATATTCTACCACTAAGACACGGCTTTTAATCCATATTTGACCAACAAGAAAACAAATGCTGAATCCTGAATCCTAGCTATGTAATAAAACCAGGCATATCATAACCTCAACAGGATATAGTTAAGAAACCAATAGAAAGACGGTTTGGACTCGTCTCACGATTAGCTATGTCATAGCCAAAATTACTATTAGACAACGCTAGGAGACTACATGTTTGCAATTATAAAACTTTTATGGGCTATCCTTATTTTCTATGAATCAGTTCGGTCTGCCAAGCTGAATCAAAGTATTTTTTCAAATGATTGTTGTAAAAGGATTATTATAGCTTTTGGAAAAATTCGCTAAAAATTATACCACGATTTCACGTTATGTCTGGTTCAGCTGAACCAGGCGAGTATGTATGAATACATCAATTAAAGTTTGTGAAATGTGTTGTCGTAAAATATTTTCTTTCGTTCAAACACAAAATGATAGGTTTTTAGAGAATTTAGATGCTATTACAGTATTCTCATTAACGGTTTTCAACGATTCGTATTTCTCATTAACAGTTTAATGGATTTCCAGTACTTTTTTCTTTTGAAGTTTAATTGCAGCTGAGCCGTTGTAGTTACGAACTTAGGAACAAATTTGTATCATTTAAATTTGTTCATAGTTTCATGTGGCTCTTCATTATAAAATTCAATTTATGCTTTTATTTTTGAAAGATATACGACACCCCTGAATCGCGCTAGGTGAGAGGGTGCTTTAATTGCTAATATTTTCCATGTACCAGTATTCATATCCGTTTGTCTCTAGTTGTTTTGATCAAGCAGATACAATCTCTGACTCTATTTATCTAACAAAACTGTTCCTCCTTTAGCTGCTACGTATATTTTCACCACAAAATTGTGCACAATTTCACAGAAAACATACTAGTTATTATATTGTTGTGTCAGGATATAATTTTGAAAGTAGAAACAGCCATAAATTATGATTAATGGTTTCCTGACGAAGAATCTATTTATTGTCTCAATAAAATTGAGAATTGAAATTGACGCTGCGATGACTGATTTTGATATTTAACTAATAGGTGGACAGATCTGTGGATTAAAGCTCTATTGACACAATAAACAATTATTATCAGTATCGGAAGCAGATGAAAACGGTTCGTTTTGCCCCTCCCCCCGCCAACGGGACCGGCGTGTCGGTGGCTATATCTGTAATTATATATGTGTATTGTGCATACACATAAATAAACATTTACATAGATACACATACACAGACAAAAACATTAAACATTAAGATACATATATAAGCACATACATCTAAATATGTATATTTGAACGAAATTGAATGCACGCCGATCAGTAAAATGAAAATGTTACGGCAGCGCTTCTTTATGAGTATTATATATGTATTGTATATGTATAGTTTGACTTGGTGAAGTTTGACTTTCTATTGGTTTTATTAAAAAGTTGTCAAGAACTATTGTAATATTTTCAATAGGTTAATTTATAGCAGATGTGAATATAAAACTAAAAGGGCAAGTTTTCTGGAACAAAATGCCTTAAAAAGAATGATGATAGTAGGGATATCAGTAATGGTAGTGGATAAACGAGCTGTACTGTGTAGTGCATTGTTTTTAATACTCATATGTGAAAGGCTTTTGTTGCTATTAAATGTCAAATTTAAATTGCATTCGGATCCATTATGTTTTGACGATTGTAAAAATGGATCGAGCGAAATGTGGAACCCAGCATTTGGATACGATATTCAATGGATGAATAAATCGGCGTCTAATATACACCTCAACGTTCGTTCGAAACCACCGTGAAATCTTACATGGTGTATTTCTGCGATGTATTTGAACACGCGATTATTAATTTATCTCTATACCATATCAGATGTTGGTACGAGCGGTTGGTGCTTATCATGCATATCCGTTCAGCAACTATTATATGGGAGCAAAGTTTATGAAACATATCGCAACATATGATTTGGATAAAATGCTTCTTTAAAGCCTAGGTGAACCATGGAACTAGAATATCTGCGCAATACTTATCTACAAGATGAAATCTCGTATTGGCAGGCGTATGGAATTTTATTATAAGTTGAACAACCCGGTGATTTCACCGACGGCAGATAGGACGTCGAAGAAAGGCTAGTCAAACTCCAACAACAACGTCAAACAGTGAAAGTGGAGGTGAAATTCGTTGTGACAAAATGAAAAAGGAACATTCATTTGATTATACTTGATATGTATTTTTGTTGTACGCTCATACCTTTGTTTTGTATGATCATGATATTGTGAATTTTACCGAAATGGGGTGCTTGTGTCACCATCTAGAATCTGGGTTGCTTCTGAGACAACTCCGCCATCAGCTAACCTCTGTAACGAAGATTCTGTCGCTTCACACGTGTGTTTGGTTATGCGTAGCAACGGTTATATTAAGCAAACTTTTGTATACACTTCTTTAATCACGAATTAACGCTGCGAAATTTTAGCCCCAAGCAATTGTGCAAAAATCGTCCAATCCTACGCTCTGGAAAATACGCACCAGTTCGCTATAGCGACATCGAATAATCGTATTTTATTTATCAGTTAGCTGCACTGACTGGTTTAAAGAGATAAATTTGTATAGTTCTGGCTAACTCCGGTAATGAGGTATAGGCGGCGGCACAAGCACCACGGATCATTTTTTTTATTTTGGGGTGGATATAACACCAACGACACAAACACGATATGTGGCACAAGCACCCTCGTTTGTTACAATGCACCCCAATACTTGACACAAGCACCCCAAATGTGTCAAAGTTAATACTAATAGCCAAAAAATCTAAAATACCAACTTAGGATACAACAACTTAGGACAAAATTTAGGATACCAACTGTTCAAGCTGAGTTAGACGAACCATCAACCAGCGCTAAAAACACCGTTACCAAACATCGAGCAGCGGTGACAGCGAATATCTTGACTGCGGCAATGACGGCCATTTGTCAGACACAACGGTGGCGACAACGAAAAACAGCTGTTTACGGAGTTTCACAAAGAACGAGCCCTGATCAACGAACTTTGTGATATTTGGCTAAGTTTGTCTCCTCCTGTTAAAGAAGAAGACATCATATCTCAGTGGTATGCTGCCGCATACTCCACAGATTCTGATAAGCCACGAAAATGTCGTTTATACGTTGGTCAACGTACACGTCGTTTTGTCTTAGACGCAAACGGTGCTGTGGATAAGATTGAGCTAAACTGTTTAAAATACGAAGTTCCAGGAGAAAAGTTTACGTGGCCAGTACCGCAGGATACCGACACATTTAATATTTGGGACATAATTGGATGCGTCTATCAGGTCGACAACATCGGTGTACGCGGGAAAGACCGAAAGAAATTTATGATCAACGGTGCTACACTAACGCGAAAAGATTTTGACCAAATATTGTGCATTGACAGAAAGAAGGAATTTCAGCGGTTGATGGATCGCCAGACTCCAATGCGACGTGTCCGAACTAGGAATGACGACTCGGACCCTCGTGGTTTTATCCTCTAAACAATTCCACTTCTGCAGATATAAAACCGTTGCAAAACAATCGATATTTTAACGTAAACATTTTGGTGCTATTGGTTCTCGACCTGCACAATACCAGGTGTATTTGTAACAGAGGTCCGTGGTACCATTCCAGTCACATTAGACCTCTGAAACGATTGAGCTCGCCGTCTTCTGTCATCTTTCTCCTGCATAGCGGTACGCAAAATATCCAAATCAGTAGGCTTGATATCCGGAACTGGTCGTCGAGTCTCCAGCTGAGCTTCCCCAACCCAATAACGGTATCGATATTGCGTACTCGCATACAGGGGTTCCGCTGCTGCAGCCTCACTTCGTGCCGGTAATCGGAAACGATCACCAACATGAGCGGGATGCAAGATGGCAGAAAATTTCACTGAGAAATATTCTAGTAACATAGTTTACCTTTGTTCTGTTTCAGCTAAAATATTTTGATCAATTACTGCAATTTAAATAAGTCTTGTTCATGATTGTCGATTATTTTTGCTGAGTATTAAATGTGTCATATTGTTTCAAATTTGACAAATCCTACACACTGAAAATGCATGGAAGATCACAGAAAATTTGAGCAACATGGTACTAACATAGTTTACCTTCGTTGTGTTTCAGCTAAAACATTTTGATCAATTACTGCAATTTAAATAAGTCTTGTTCGTGATTGTCGATTATTTTTGCCAAGTATTATATCGGTCATATTGTTTAAAATTTGACAAACCCTACACACTGAAAATTTCACTGAGCAACATGCTACTAAGATAGCTTACCTGTGTTGTGTTTCACCTAAAATATTTTTATCAATTTGAATGAGTCATCTCGTCAATATCGAGTATTTTTGCTGAGTATTATATCGGTCACATTGTAAGATTTGACAGACCCTACTCACTAAAAATGCATGCAAAGAAATTTCACTGAGCCTTGTGCTACTAACATAGTTTACCTGTGTTGTGTTTTAGCTAAAATATTTTTATCAATCACTGTAATTTGAAAATACTTTCGTAAATATCGAGTATTTTTACTGAGTAATTATATCGGTCACATTGTTTAAGATATGACATACCCTACACACTGAAGACGCATGGAAGATTACAGAAAATTTCGCTGAACAACATGTTACTAAAATAGTTTACTTGTGTTGTGTTTCAGCTAAGATATTTTTATCAATTACTGTAATTTGAATGACTCATCTCGTCAATATCGAGTATTTTTGCTGAGTATTATATCGGTCACATTGTTTAAGATTTGACAGACCCTACTCACTGAAAATGCATGCAAGGTCACAGAAAATTTCACCACGCAACATGCTACTAACATAGTTTACCTTTGTTTTGTTTCAGCTTAAATATATTGATCAATTACAACAATTTGAATAAGTCTTGTTTATCTGAAATCGACAATTATGTGAAAAGCATATCAGCCACATTATTTAGGAGTTGACATACGATACACACTAAAATAGTACAAGCAACAAAAAATTTAAGCTATAAACACAATCGTCAACATAGTTTAACTTATGTGCGCTACAGCTAAAATAGTTTGTGATTAAACTGCTGTAACTTGAATAGCTCTTGTTCAAACAAATGCTCGCGTTTGGATAAATCACGGATTGCCTTAAATTGTCAGAAAATTTCACTGAGCCTTGTGCTACTAATATAGTTTTAGCTGAAATATTTTTATTAATTACTGTAATTTGAATAACTTTTGTTCGCAAATGTCGAGTATTTTTGCTGGGTATATATCGGTCGCATTGTAAGATTTGACAGACCCTACACACTAAATATGCATACAAGATCGCAGAAAATTTCACTGAGCAACATGCTACTAACTATAGTTTACTTTTGTTTTGTTTCAGCTAAAATATTTTGATCAATTACTGTAATTTGAATAAGTCTTGTTCTTGAATGTCGATTGTCTTTGCTGAGTGTTATATCGGTCATATTGTTTAAAATTTGAAAAACCCTACACACTGAAAATGCATTCAAGAACATAGAAAATTTCACTGAGAAACATGCTAGTAACATAGTTTACCTTGTTTTGTTTCAGCTAAAATATTTTTATTAATTACTGTAATTTGAATAAGTCTTGTTCGTGAATGTCGAGTATTTTTGCTGGGTAATATATCGGTCACATTGTAAAATTTGACAGACCCTACTCACTAAAAATGCATGCAAGATAACAGAAAATTTCACTGAGCCTTGTGCTACTAACATAGTTTACCTGTGTTGTGTTTTAGCTAAAATATTTTATCAATCACCGTAATATGAATAATTTCGTAAATATCGAGTATTTTTACTGAGTAATTATATCGGTCACATTGTTTAAGATATGACATGCCCTACACACTGAAAATGCATTGAAGATCATAGAAAATTTCACTGAACAACATGTTACTAAAATAGTTTACTTGTATTGTGTTTCAGCTAAAATATTTTTATCAATTACTGTAATTTGAATGACTCATCTCGTCAATATCGAGTATTTTTGTTGAGTATTATATCGGTCACATTGTTTAAGATTTGACAGACCCTACTCACTAAAAATGCATCCAGGTCACAGAAAATTTCACTGCGCAACATGCTACTAACATAGTTTACCTTTGTTTTGTTTCAGCTTAAATATTTTGATCAATTACAACAATTTGAATAAGTCTTGTTTATCTGAAATCGACAATTATCTTATAAGCATATCAGCCACATTATTTAGGAGTTGACATACGATACACACTAAAAATAGTACAAGCAACAAAAAATTTCAGCTATAAACACGCTCGCCAACATAGTTTAACTTATGTGCGCTACAGCTAAAATAGTTTGTGACCAAATTGCTGTAATTTGAATAGCTCTTGTTCATACATATGCTCTCGTTTGGATAAATCACGGCATTGCCTTAAATTGTAACGTTGGATTTTGGAGATAAAATGCGCCCCAGGGTCTAATTGAAAAAGACATATTAGCCTCTGGACAGGACCTCCACCCATGCAAAGAACAATAATTTCTTTTAATGCTTAACTGTTTTCTGATGTTTGTTATGAAGTTTGCGTTTTAGTTTAACTTCAGAGTTGTATGTGTGATTACTACACTCTGCGCCAAACTTTCTTCGTGTAGTATGTAGAACACAAACGACAGCTTTTTCAGCCTCGGCGTAGACGACATCGAAAAGTACTGTCTAAAAACAGATACGCCAAATAATGAATTTCAGCCGGTGCAACCTTCGAAAGAAACGACAATCCTGATATTCAAATTGCAAGCAGTTGAAGTGTTTATTGCCGAGTGCAACGAACAAAAGCTTATTAGCTACAATGCGATCGGTAAATGATGCTATAGCTACTTTTTTAATTTACACCCAGGTCACAAATTAATACTAAAACTTGTTAGCTACAATGCGATCGGTAAATGATGCTATAGCTACTTTTTTAATTTACACCCAGGTCACAAATTAATACTAAAACTTGTTAGCTACAATGCGATCGGTAAATGATGCTATAGCTACTTTTTTAATTTACACCCAGGTCACAAATTAATACTAAAACTTGTTAGCTACAATGCGATCGGTAAATGATGCTATAGCTACTTTTTTAATTTACACCCAGGTCACAAATTAATACTAAAACTTTTTTGAACTGCTTCTTTTTGCAATTTGAAACAGTTCAGCAATAAGTTCGTTTATTTTCCGTTATAGTATTGGTTGCACTATTTTAAATAATAGGCATAAAGCCATATATTAATAATTAATACTTAATATAATTAATAATTATTAATAATTATATTAATAATTAATAAAGCCAACAATAGGCATTTATTAATCATAGGCGATAAACTGAAAAAGGGTATCGACTGTTGCTAAGAAAATTAAATCCTGTCTACATTTGATCATCAATTCTTAGAGGCTGACCCAAATTATTAATGCTACTTGGCCCGGTTTAAAAAGTGACAAAACTGAGGAACTGAGTACTTGTTCAGCTAGAAAACTGCGATGTTAAAATAAGCCTTTAAATACCAGAACGATTTTAAATTTGACAAAAAATGAAATCAATAACTACAAAATATCCCGCACAAGCATACAAAATGCCAATGTAATAATTCTGCATTACGCTGGTAGGGCATTAGGTTCTAAAAACAAGTAGATTGTGTCTTCGTCAATGTGATGAATTCTGAGTGTTGAATATGTAATTTAGGTCATTCGTCACTAAACTTAACTGCGGCATTCTGTCATTGAACAATCGAATTCTTAAGGGCCAATTTGAGTTAGTTTTGAACCAGCACTACAATGCAGGTAATTACAATGCCGACGCAGTATACATAGATGTATGGAGCATGACCTCACAAAATGAGCCATATATCACCTATATATGTATAGATAATATATATATATATATATATAAATTGGTTGTAAAGATATAGTAGTTTTCGTGTATTTCAGGACTCATGGCCGCTTTGTAAATCCCATTTTATCTTAGCCTAAAATATACGCAATATCTGTAATGTCGGCTCATAATGTTGTTGCCCAAAGCTTCTCCTTCTCTACAAAGTGAGCTCAATATCACCCTTAGATTGATTATCGATGTCCGTCGGTTATCGATATATGGCCGCTTGAAGTGCTTCAGGTATCATGGGTCTTTTAAGACCCAAAACTGAAATTTTGCAATACTTTATATAAAGATTTATAGATCTTTCATTGCTTTATAAACTGAATCCCACTAAAATGTATGCAGCGGTTGTTGAAATACAGTCAAGCATGTTATTGTCACACACCGTTTTGACCTGACATGACGCAAACAGTAGAAATCCAACTTCCTGTCTAACTAAAATGGTTCAAATGCAGATTTAAACTTTCGAATATGCTACCGCGCGAGTAAGTCGGCTCAGTGAAAGCTGAGTTATAAACAAAAACAAAACCTCAGAAATTGACACCGTCGAAATTTACCACTCTGGCCAGTGAGAATACTTCGATACACTCGTTTCACTCAATACTTAATTCAATAATATATGCCCATACAAGGCATAAACTTTGTGTCGTACCTAAAATTCGCCGTTTAGACGTGATGTGCAATCTGAATAACTGAACAATTATCTGCACCGTATGATATTTAACAGTCGACCGTTCACTAGATGCAACGAGAGAATTTTTATTTATAATATTTGGTTATCATCCGTTTTACTAATATGCATAAAAAGCTTTATTAGTTCAGTCTTTACATATAACTTTTCACCAATATTACTGACTGCAAAGAGAACAATTTAACTTATCTCGTACACATATTTAATGTCAACATTAGATGCACACAAAGCATTTTCGTCTATCTCATACAGTCTTTGGGCTATCACCCGTTTAATCAATATGCAAGCAGAGCATTTTTGATCTATTCAGTAGATATATATTGGGACCTTATCCGCCTTTACTAGATGCATAGAGTGCATTTTTATTGTTTTTTTGTCGCAGAATGACCGGATCTTATTTTAAACATATATTTAGTGCATAAGATGTTCATGGGACGTATGGGCCATCTCCTTAAGAATCAGAAAACTAATAGTTCGTCCCAACCAGATTCACTTCTTGCGGTCTGGCACGTCTCCTCCTCCCTTCTTGCGAAATTGGCAAAAAAATCGCGAACATTTGATTAAATTAGCACAAATCCGCTAAAATTGGGGTATATTTTATCAAACACAAGGAAAAATTGGCACTATTTAGGCAAAAATTTAGCACAACCGTGGAGAATTATCGTATTTCAAAAATTCCGGCCTCCCACGCTGCTATACACTCACTCTCACGCGTAGCGTATCCACCGCCGAGATATACCACCTGCGCCGACGGATCTTGGACACCATGATTTATGTGGAACCCTGGACCCTGGAACAACTTTTCAATTGCAACCATTTTAATGCATCAGGTGTATCCTGAACTCAATCAATCCTGATCCTCAATTCACAGGGACTATGAAGAAAAATGCGTTGAAAACCAACCTTGCGTTAAAAGTGAAAACGCATGAAAAGCGATACGCAATACTTTCTGTCCGTCATCATTATTCTATGCCAAACAAAATTCAACACAATTACATTCTGAAAATAATTGTTCAAAAATCTTCAGAATACTACACATTCCATATTAATTGGAACCCAAAGACATGTAAGTCCTTGGTCACATTGAGTTCGGTTCGATCATTTCTTTTAAGCAGATGTCCACATAAGAACGGAACCGAGCCGATACGAAGAGATTCTACTCTTATCGTATACTGTTTGCATGAATTTGTATTTTTTGACATCTCATCATCCCCATCGGAACACATAAAATTGTGCATCCTCAAATCGCACCGTCTCGCATTGGGTTTGTATCGAATCGGTTGCAGTGAGAACACGCTATTATGCAGTACATGTACAAATCGAATCAAATCGTACGTAACTATATACATATATATACATATATACATATATACATATACATATACAAATATACATGTGCATATATATGTTTTTCACACCACATCATGCCGTTTCGATCCGATAAAATTGTGAACTTATCGTGTCATATCGGGTTCGGAACAGCTCGGATTGTTGCAAACACATTCTAGAACTGGTAACATATTAAAATTAAACGCACTGTTCAATATTCGAAGGTCAAGTTTTGAAAATGTCGCACCAATAACCATAATTACCCTGAACAAATTTGTTAACAATAAAACACATCTATTTCAGAACATAACTTACCTGTTACTACTGATTTTTAATCGTTGTAGCTTATTTTCAATAAATATGAACAACTATAGCGAAATTGCTTATACCAAATCGAATTACAATTGGTCCGTCCTATTGTCGGTTTTGTCTACAGACGTCAATTGTCTGATTACTAACCAATATTTAGTAGTCTCATTGTCATAAACACTTTGTCGTATGTATATGTATACCATGTCATCAAAGTAAAATTATAACTCCTTGCGATGCAAGCAGATTGCCGTAGTTGTATATGTACTTTTTACAGTTAACTAAAGGCGGAAGCCTCAATGTGCAATAAGAAGCGTCTGGTTGATGTATTACGCAGCTTCAGTTGCTTGATATTTTGCACACTATTCTTTAAACTCCAATGAAAAATTATTCTTGTAAACACTGAGATTCTTTTGTTGTGACGAAACTTGATGTGCTGCTGTTACGGGAATGACAAACAAGACACTTCCTTTCCACTGACTCGATTGTTCGTTAATTCTCCGAGATAAGCAATCCCAGTTGTCCCCATGGAAGTCCATTCGGTTGTGGTGCACCGTTGGTAGCGGACAACGTTTAAGAGATGATAATGTATCTTTGTGGACAGTATGTCGCCAGGAATCCTTTAGCATTCCGCAAGGTCTCCTCCAACCGTCGTGTGATTGGAACTCGAAGGTTTGTGGCAGGATACGCTCAGGCGACATCCGCAGTGTGTGATCCAAGCATGTTAGACGTATCTTTTTGATGTGATTGTCGATTGATCGATAGATTCCTAGAGACTGTCGTAAGTCGGCGTTGGTTGTACAATCCTGCGACCAGACATCGGCCATGGTTCGCAAGCATCCTGTTTCGAAACGAGACAGCCTGGACGGCTGTACGCAAAAGAGTGTCCAGGTTTCGCTTGCGTAGAGCAAAACTGATCGTACCAGTGATTGGTAAACCCAGCCTTTTGCTTTGAGCCTTACGTTAGGCTTACTCCAAAGCGGACCTCTTAGGCTGTTGAATACGCCAGAGGCATGGCCAATTCTGCGGTCAATTTCAATGTCTAAAGCCGCACCAGGTGTTATTGTACTGCCTAGGTAGACAAACACCTCTTGGTTTTCCAATATCTCACCGTTCAGGGAGATAATGGACGATTGCGGTAGATTTGAGTAGACAACTTTACTCTTGGGGCAGCTGATGTGGAGGCCGTATGCCAATGAGCAGGATGAGACCTGCTGGAGAAAGCAATTCGCCGCTGCTTCAGAGTCCGCGAGAAGCGTCACATCATCTGAATAAACAAGATCAGCGATGAACATGTCCTTGTCTGAGACTAGACCGATATTATAACCCGATTGGCTAGTAAGGTCCACAGCATGTCGGAAGATCCCATCAACAGCAAAGTTTAAAAGGAAGCGAGAAGTGAATGCTTCTTGTCGCACGGCACAGTTAATGCCAAAATTTTTCGAATGAGCACCGTAAGCTCTAATCCTGACCTTCGTATCTTGATACAGGGCTTTTAGTATTCTTATCATATTCATGGAAACACCGTTTGCCACTAATATTGTCCATAGAGCTTCCCTAGACACCGTACCAAATGCTGCTTTGAAATCGATAAAGACTGCTATTGTTGGCTGTCTGTACTCCTGACGTCGTTCGAGTATCTGTCGATTGGAGTGCATCTGGTCGGTGCGGCTCTACCCTGCCTGATTTTCGCGATATCTTTGCTCTCGGCCTGGGCAACCTAGATAAGATTACGTTTTCCAAGATTTTCGATGTGATATCGAGAAGACTGATACAGCGATAATTTCTACAGGCAGTCTTGCTACCTTTTTATGTAGAGGGGTGATAATAGCAACTGACCAGCCGGCTGGGATGGATTCCTGTTCCCAGATTGTTTTCAATAACAGATGGATAGGCTGTAACAGTACATATGTTGCTCAGACAACCAGGTCAGGATGGACATTATCTTCTCCAGCTGCCTTGCCCATTCGCAATTTCCGTATAGCTTGGTGAGTATCCTCTTCGGATGGCGTACCTACATGGCGGTCCTATTCGACGAAATTATGGTTAGGTGTCTGTATACGTTCCAGATGGGTGTTGTCATTCAGGATTCAATAGCTATTGGAAGTACTCTGCCCATCGACGAATTTTATCGGTTGTCTCATGCAACGGAGCGCCGTTGGCGTCTCTGATAAACCCAGACGGATATGACTTTTTGCCGGTGCATTTTCGCAGTATGCGAAACATTTTTGCGGAATCACCAACAGCATTTGCTTGTTCAGTATCATCAGCACGGTGGAGCCGGTCGACCTCAAAGTAATTTCTTTAGCTCCATATCAACAATA